>CAUYUJ010008147.1:245425-256647 GCA_963575745.1 Prorocentrum cordatum | reverse complement strand
CATAGTATTATTAGTAGTAGTAATATTATGAGTAGTATTAGTAGAATTATTATTAGTATTATTTATTTTTCGTATTATGTGTATTAGGATTATTAGCATTATTAATAGTGTTAGTAGTAGTATTATTAGTAGTATGATTATTGCTAGTAGCATTATGATTAGTATTATTAATCGTATTAGCATTAGTATTATTATCAGTATTATTATTAGTATGATTCTTAGTATTATTAGTGATAATAATGATATTATTATTAATAATATTAGTAGTCTGTTTATGGTTCGTCTTCTTAGTCTTCTTACTCTCTTTAGTACTATTAGTCTTAATAGTAGTATTACTAATATTATTCTTAGTATTAGTAGTATCAATAGTATTAGCATTGTAAGTTTTATTATTAGTAGTCGTAGTATTACTAGCATTAATATCTTTATTAGTATTATTGTTCGTATACGTAATTGTGTTAGTATTACTAGTATTATTATTCGTATGCTCAGTCGTCTTCTTAGTAGTAGTCTTCTTAGTATTCGTAGCAGTAGTATCATTATTAGTATTCGTATTAGTGTTATTATTCGTCTTGTTCTTCTTAGTCATGGTATTATTAGTCTTCTTCTGATTAGGACTCCTCTTCTTCCTCCTCCTCCTCCTCCTCCTCCTCCTCCTCCTCCTCCTACTCCTCCTCCTCCTCCTCCTCCTCCTCCTCCTCCTCCGCCTCCTCCGCCCGCCCCGCCCGCCCGCCCGCCCGCCCCCGAGGCCCGCCCTCCTCCCTCCCTCCCTCCCACACCTCCCTCCCCCCCTCCTTCCTCCTCCTCCCGCCTTCCCTCCCACCCCTCCTCCTCCTTCTCCTCCTTCTCTCTCCTACCTCCTCCTCCTCCTCCTCCTCCTCCTCCTCCCTCACTCCACCCTCCCTCCTTCCCCCCTTCCCTCCCATCCTCCCTACGTAGAAGCCTCCAGAGCTTCGTTGAATTCCCTGGCGGCGGCCTCTGTTCCTTGGAGCCTCCCCGAACGTTCCGAGCGTGTGGGGCGAACCGCATGCAGGGGGGAGGAGGAAGAGGAGGAGGAGGAGGAGGAGGAGGAGGAGTAGGAGGAGGAGGAGGAGGAGGAGGAGGAGGAGGGGGAAGAGGAGGAGCAGGAGGAGCAGGGGGGAGGACGTGGAGGAGGAGGAGGAGGAGGAGGAGGAGGAGGAGGAGGAAGAAGAAGAAGCGGAAGAGGAACAGGAGGGGAGGTGGTGGAGGAGGAAGAGGAGAAGGAGGAGGAGGAGGAGGGGAAGGAGGAGGGAGGAGGAAAAGGGAGGAGAAGGGAGGAGGGGGAAGGAGGACGAGGAGGAGGCGAGCCCTGCGGCGGCGGCCTCTGAAGGCCCAACAAGGAGCCTCCAGGGGGGCCTCCCGGATGCATCTGAAAGCGGGGCAAGAAGCGCACTACACGCTCGAACCTCGAGCATCAAATCCTCGAGCCTAGAATCCTCAATCCTTGAGCACTCGAATCCTCCATCCTCGAGCACTCGAATCCTCAATCCTCGAACCCCTGAACCCCTGCCGCCCGGCCAGCAGCCGCGGGGGCTCGCAGGGGGAGGGCACTTCTGCAGCCAGGCCCAGTAGGGCGGGTAGTCCTGCGGAGCAACGGCCCAGTCGGTGCCGTGGGGGGCGAGCGGAAGGGGAGGGGGTGAGGGAGGGGACGGAAAGGGGAAAGGGAAGGAAGGGAGGAAGGGAGGGGAAGGTGAGGGAAGGGGAAGTGAGGGCGTCGAGCGGAGGAGGCCGAGGGGGGCTGTACGATCGCTGTTTTACGCATTGGTATCATGTTGACGCTGTCTCACCCAGCCTGCGCGGGAGAGCTCGGTAATACTACCCTGCACGCACTTCGATTATGCACTGGCACGGTGGGTGGGGGTTGCCAGCAGCTGGACGTGAATGAAGCTCGTGATAGAAGGGACTTGCTGGGGCGAGGGGAGAGGAATGGACGGCGAGGAGGAGGAGGAGGAGCGGGAGCAGAAAGAGGTGGAGAAGCAGGAAGGAGGAGGAGAAGCAGGAGGAAAGTTAGCAGGAGGGACAGCAGCAGCAGGGAAGAGACAGGGAGAAAAAGGGAGAGAAGAAGGCAGGTTGGAGGGGAGAAGAGGGGAGCAGGAGGCAGTGAGGGGAAACTCACGAAGGTTATGGGGGGCACCGTAGACCCACAGACCTATCCCCCTATCAACAAAAACAAAGCGTCCGGCAATAGACAAACCGCCCAGGCGGGTTTCGGCCTCCGGGGACAAGCGGCGCCGCCCGCGACCAGCTCCCATGCGGCACAGCAAGAAGGAGATGACGAAGAAGCAGACGACGACCGACGAGGAAGAGTAGTAAGACGACGAAGACGATATTCAGATATTTAAATGTTCGAAGATTCGCGGCAGACCTCTTGAATCGGCGCTGCAGCCCCCTCTCTGGCGCGCGGAGCGCGCCAGGGGCGGCGCCTCAGGCGCCGCCAGGGGGGTCCAACGCAAATGAAGCAAATCCGCGCGGATCTTCGAAACTTCATGCACTTTCCCTGGATGGCTCGTCTGGTAAGGGCTCGATACATCTCGTCCATCGTGATCGGCGAAGGAGCCCGGGCCCCCGAGATCGGTGGCCCATGGTGCTGCTTCGGCGTGGCCATCGCAAGGTGCAAGAAACCAGCCCTGCGCTGAGACGAGTTTCACCTGTAGGCTCGTCTATCCGCTAATGAGCCCCAGATGGCAGCAGAGCGCGAGCGATCTACAATTCAAACGCGGTGGCAATAAAATATGGCTCCAAATGTCCTTGTGACACTCTGCCCGCCCAACGCCTGATCAAGAAGAAGCGCCTCAGAAATCTATTAGGCTGCACGTGCTGTATCCGCGCGACCCGCTGCATCATGGTTTGGCGATCTAATGTGAGGAAACCCTCCAGCCAAACTTTCGCCTAAATATATATATATATATATAATAGATATATATATAATATATATAAAAACCCATCAACTCTGATGCATCTCGGCAGCCCGGACAACGTCGAACGATTCCGCTGGCGACTCCGTGGCGTCTACTGAAAAAATGTGAAAAAAAACAACAGAACAAAACAAAACAATAAGAAAAAAAAACGTGCGGTAGATGGCATAGACATATGGGAGAGAGCGTGATCCACCGCCGCTTTACTGTGGAAAAGTCCCCCCACTTCCTTCGGAACCCGAGGTCCCCGCCCCCGAAATCCCCCCCCCTGCGAACCCCCCTCTTTTCCCCGGCAAACTCCCCGTCCCTTAACCCCCCCCCCCCTCCGGAAAACCGGGATAGGGTCACTACCGTTCGAACACCCCCCCCCCTCCCCCCTCCCAAACCGGGGGATCACTCCATTCGAACCCCTCCCCCCCCCTTCCATAAAACAGAGGGGGGTCACTACTGGTTCGAACCCAACCCCCACCCCTCCAGAAAACCGAGAGGGGCTCACTACTGCTTCGAACCCCCCTCCCCCCCCCTAGAAAACCGGTAAGGGTCACTTCGGGTTCAAACATCCCCCCCCTCGAAAACGGGGGGGTGTAACCCCCCTCTCGAAAACCGGGGGGGTCACTACTGGTTCGAACCCCTCCCCCCCCCCCACGCTCACCGCCAGCAAACGAATCGTGGGCCCCTACCACCGTCCGCACCACATCCCCCACTGCTGTCCCCAGCACCACTGTCCTCACCACCACTAGCCCCACTGTTCCCACCACCGTCCTCACTGTCCCCACCAGTGCCCCCACCAATGCCGCACTGTCCCCACTGTCCCCACCACTGTTCCCACCACGGTTCCACTCTCCCCACTTTCTCTACGGCCCCAACCACTGTCCCACTGCCCCCACTGTCCCACTGTCCCGCTGTCCCCGCCGCTGTCCCACTGAGCTGTCCCACTGTTCCCACCGCAGTCCCCACTGTCCCCGCCAGTGTCCCCACTGTACCTCTGTCCCATTATCCCACCGCCGCCCTCGCCACCGCCCTCACCACTGTCCCCACCACCACTGTACCCTCCACTGCCCCACTGTTTCCACCACATTCCCGCTGTCCCCACACCAGTGTCCCCACCACCACCGTCCCCACTACTGTCCCACTGTCCCCACTGTTCCCACCATTGTCCCCGCTGTCCCCACCAGTGCCCCCACCAGTGTCTCACTGTCACCACTCTCCCCACCATTGTCCCACCACGGTCGCACTCTCCCCACTTTCCTCAAGGCTCCCACCACTGTCCCACTGTACCCACCACTGTCCCACTGTCCCCGCCGCTGTCCCACTGTGCTGTCCCACCGTCCCCACTGCCCCCATCACTGTCCCACTGTCCTGTTCTGTTCTGTTCTCTATGGAGACAGGTGTCAGTGCCACCTGCCCCTAACAACATACACAGCTTAGGACCCAATACCTTGATCAGCCCCAGCTGGCAAAACCAGGCCAAAAAAGGTGAGGAGCTGACCAGGTGTCCACTTCTCCTCCCACAGACCATCAATTAAACCACAAGCCTCAGGCTCAGCCCCCCCTGAAAGTTGGACCCCTTTGTGCGACGCACGGACCAGGGACACCAAATCCAACGGGGTGGGCGATCGGTGGCCTGTGACCGACCAACCCTTGTACTGCCGAGCCCAGCTGGGGAAGTCCCCTTTGGCGAACCTCGTCCTCTGTCGTCTGAGGTCCTTGGTGGGGGGGTGGCCTGGGCATCTATTGGCTAGCGAGGCCACACCAGCCCACGCATAGCCTCCGCAGCAGATGCATGACATCACCCACCCACTACCAGCAGCCCGACTCCCATCCCCCACGAAGACCTTTGCTTTGCAAAGGTTGTGTCCCTGGAGGCGGGACAGCAACGCAAGCTCAGACAACTGCTCAGTGCTGCCAGACTGCTCGGCCAAAGTGTCCGAGATGATTGGCACACGAAAGTCAACCCTTGGCCACCAGGGTGCCGAAAGCTGGCGCATGGCCCTGACCTGGCCTCGAATTCGTCCCTTATTACTACTGCTGGTGAAATCGTGCTCCGATTTCTCAGCCCCAGCGGACCCAGGGAAACCCGACGCGTCAGCCCAACCTCTATCGGCCATGATGACATCTTGAATCGCTCCCCATCGCACGATCTCTTTCTGGACCGAGCGGCAGGTGTCGATGGCCTGCACAAAAATCTCTGGCAAGGGATGCATTCCAGCCCCTTGCCTGGCAAACCTGTCCGCGTGCCTATTGCCGAGCCTCTCCAGGCCACTGCAAGCACCATTGAGAACGTCAGCCGACGTGGCGTGTCCTTTAACCTTTCTGGCCTTCAGACCATCCTCAAAAACATGCCAGACAAAGCTCCAGAGATGGGCCCTGGGATTCTGGGAAGAGCAGCTTTTGGCCCTATCCCAAACACACCCAAGAGTCCCAGAACAGTCGGTACAAATCTCGAAATCAGAAAACGGGTCAACAAGCTCGGCCGCCATCCTATAGGCATAGTCCTCGCCATCTCTGGCCTGCTGGCTGGGCGCTACTTCCCTAGGCACAGGACCGAAGGCGGCACACAAAATTTCCCGTTGGGGGTTCACTTGCACGAGGCTCCACCCCGCTCGCCTCCTAAACTCGCAGGTGGGGTGGACCGCGGACCCATCCGAGAAAATCAAGCCCTGGAGTTTACCAGAAGCGGGCTTGTTAAACCAACAGATAGAACATTCATCTCTACCTAGGGCCTGGGGAATCAGTTCTTTGGGGTAGGGTAGCACTCCTGCAGCGAACTTTTCCAGGTCCTGGTTCATGTCACGCGCATGGCGGGCGGCCATCAAGCATTGCTCCGAGAGGTGAACTCCTCTGTCCTCCAGGAAAGCCTCGCACCTGAAACGCCCGTGATATAGCGTTCCTCGTTCGGCACGGCAGAGCTGGCAGAGGTCCTCATCAGAAAGCCCACGGTCCTTAAGGCGAGCCTGTGTCCAGGTCCCCAGGGAGAAGGTGTTCCTGGCACACGCTTGGTGGTGCTTGGTCCAGGTCATCGAGGTTTTGCCCGACATCAGACTCTTGGCCCCCTCCCAATAGACAGGCCTACACCAAACAGCGCTGCACTTGGGGCGTTTCATGAGGGCCCTTTTGTCAGCCCAGTGTCCTGCATCACGTTCAGCCAGCATTATGACTGCCAGTGGCGCAAGCTCCAGCATGTCGATCATTTCTCCGTCACAGAGCCGCACCTTCCTGGCCGTGAGCGGTCTCCAACCCAGCTCAGCCGTAGTCAGTAGGTACACGTGCGCAGGCGACGTACAGACATGCCAAGGCCTTCTGGATCTCCAAAGGTCATCTGAAGCCTTCTCAAATACCTTCTGGATGATGTGGAGCCCAGGAGCCCCATCCCATACAGCACGACACCATTGATATATAACATTGCCATGGCAAATAACGTAAGGATCCATAGAGGCCCCCGCAGGAAACGACCGAAGTCTGAACGACATAAGAGCTCCAGCTTTATCTTTGCAAAGGCTCCTGGAAGCCGACAACCTCATATTATGCAGTTGTCTGGGAGTCAGCCCCGCCACAGCCGATCCCCAGAGCCCACATGCCTGAGGCCCCGACCTCTGAATATTCCCAACCAGAGCCCCAGCGTACTTAAGTCTCAAAATCCTAGCTGTTCTCCCCCCTGCCTTGGCCAGTCTTTTCCTGGCCGTGGGATTGCGCCGAATCCTCTGAGCAACTGCATCACATCCGAGCGACCTGACATACTGCTGCTGCTTGAAACCGAACTTGGCCCACTTGAGCGCCAGAGCACAGGCCAGCTGCTTTGAGGATGCTATGTACTTGGCTTTCTTGCCCGACAAAATCAACTTCAGCTCCTCAAAACCGCCCTTCATCACGATGGCAGCCCTCCCGAGCTGCTCACAAACAAAATCGGCGGTCCCTAGGGCCTGAATCGAAACATCATCAATCACATTGCGAATCGTCAGTGAAGGGAAGGCAGCAGTGACCGCCACCAGCAGTCTGTACAACACGACCTTGGCAAAGGTGGTGGCCAGACTGCATCCTGCTAGGATCGTGCCCATCGCCTCGATCAGGTTGGACACAGCGCCCTGGAAATTCAAAGCTCTAGCGCCAGTGCATAAGACAATGGCTGCACGCGCAAGCCCTAGATGCATGCCCGTAGCCTCCGCTTCGTCAAATAAAACCGCAGGCCCCACTCTTTCATAGAACTTATCTAGGTCCCCGAACCACGTGCCCGTATCAAAAGTCTGGATGCGGGCAAACTCGTTTAGCATGGCATGTTGCCACCCTGCTCTGTCACACTCCTTGTCTCTAGCTCCCCAGAAGAAATTCGCCGAGTGTTCCAACTCCCAAGAACGAGCCACCACCTGACGCACTTTCGCCCAGACCCTGAGTACGCTGACAATAAGCGCTAATGGGCGCAATCCAGCACCGTCAGGTTTGCCCTGGAATATGATTTGGGTGGCATATTTCCTAGGAAGAGACGGCTTTTTCTCCCATAGCATCATGAGGTCGATCAGACGCTCCAGGAAGTCCAGGGGCAACAACAACCAGCACCTAGGGTTCATGCAATCCACACCTAACCCCGTTTCATGCTTGAACTTACTAAGCGCCCACTTCAATATCTCAATGTCTGGCCGAGACAGCGGGGGAGCCTCGTCTGCGCGGCGGTGGTGCTGGGCTGTAAGCGGGCACTGATGACTGCACCAGTACTGGCTCCACTCGGACTTCAAGGCCTCGACAGCTCGGTCCCCTTGCAGCGCCCAGCCCTGCGGAGAAAGCGGGCCAACTGCAGGAGATCGCTCCTTAGAAAAAGCATGCGCCGCCTTGCCGCCCTTAGCAACTGCCCCCTGAGCCCAAGACCTCCACTTAGACCACTTCCTGCTACAGTGCTCCCTGAACATGTGTTCGTAGGTGGATTGTGCAGTAGGAGTAAGGTACCCCAAGACCGGACCCGTCCGAGTCCTCAATGATCCCAATCAGCTGGGGCAGGCTAAGGGCAAGGCACAAAAACTTGGGCCCGAGAGACTTCTGGTCCAGCTTCAGGAGGCCAGAGCGCAGCGTCTGCCAATACTCGGAGTTGGACAGGTCGTCCAGGCAGGCCGTCGCTTTGACCAGTAACGTAACAAGAGTGCGCCATGCTCTGAGCTGAGCCGTGGTGTTCGCAAACCATTTCTTTTTGATAATCGAGTCCAGGGAAACCTGTTTTCTCCTGAATCCAGAGGAACGACCAACATACAGCTCCTGCTCAGCCCCTTGGATGTCAAAAACACGGCACAGCTCCAGCTCAGTAAAATCCACCCACTGATCCCAAACGCGCATAAGCTCCATGTCTCCCGTGTCCCCAGTTTGACACGACCAGTTGTAGGTGGCGGGCTCCCTTTCACACCCCTCGGGCATCTGGGTCGGAAATCGCTTCCAAACACAACGCACGCGCATGGGAATGTCCAGCGAAGCCCCCACAAGCGATATTTCAACAGGGGAATGGGGCGACACTGGAGCATCATTCCAAACCTGCACCCTCTCAACGCACGAGCAGAGCCCAGCCGATAAGATAAAGTAGTCATACACCTGTCCCTTACCCGCAGCACAGGTCTTCGTCGATGGAGCCACAATGGTAGCCCCTAGCTCGGAGCACCAGGAAATCAAACCCAGGGTCTGGGGCCCCATGTTAGCATCACAGCCCAGGATCCAAGGTAACGCGAGGCTCCCAAGAAACTTGCCAAGCCCAGCGAGGAGACCCACGTTGTCCCTGCTGACTCCCTGGGAGTGGTAAAAATAAACTGACAACCACACACAACCTCCAGGAACAACACCGTTGACGTGTCTAGCAATCACTCGACCCTGTGCTTCAGGTACGGATTTCAGACTGTCCAGTGATACAGTGCACTGGTTGATATGCGCGAGGCCCCCAGCCATCACACCAGCAGAGGTCTCTAATGTACCAGATCCTGTTGGCACTGCGGGGCAGAAGTCGACGTTGAGGCCCTTCATCCTCATCGAGCCTTTGAACTTAGCAATCTGAGCGGCCTCCAAAACTCGAGTCTCCTGCCCAGCCCAAAACTGAGGCCTCGGGCCCCTCACATCCCCCATGCGCCAGTCCAGGACAGTTTCCCAAGAAGCCCAGGAGTTAGCATTGCAGGAGAAAAACAACCAACAGTTCCTCCTGTCTCTGGCTTTCTTGCCCTTCCTGATCCTAGTACAACTCGGGGAGGAGGAAGCGCCAGCTGACTTCGCCGACAATGACAGAGGCGGCGCCGTAGGTGCAGCGGCTGAAACTTGCGCCACACACTTTGCATCCTGTCTAACATGCCGTGAGACATTCGCCTCCCCGACCTGGCCACTGAGACGCTCCCCCGATTTAAGGCCTAGGCCACCTGCATGGCTCGGGGGGTCTGCAGGCGCCAGGTCTGCCGACGAACCCGTACACCCAGAAGTCGATCCAGAACTCCATGGACCTGATGACCAAGTACTACCCACGCTTCCGCCTCTTGGCTGCGGCCGCCTGGAGCTGAGACTGTAGCTTGCGCCTAGCCTCTCGGAGGACCTCACGTGCTTCATTGACACTGTCACCTTCAGCCGATGCCGCCCGCTCCTTGACTTGTCGTAGAGCCTCGGCAGCCTGTGCGAGGGACAGCTCGTCGGCTTCATCGATCTCCATGTCATCCCCATCATCGCCATCTTCCCCTGGCACACAGGAGGAGGGACAGCGCCGTTGCGAGCAGCGACCGCTTGAGCCTCCAGCATGCCGAACAGCGCCTCGAGGTGCTTGGCGGCTTTCTCGTCACCTTTCTGCCCTCTGAACCACTCCCGAAACTCCGCTGAGGCCGACCCCAGCTGCTGCTCCTCCAGCTTGAGGACAGGTCCGTCCGACTTGGCCAGCGACCTGGCGAAGCACTCCTTGGCCTCCTGCTCGAGGGCCGCGACCTGCCTCCTCGCCTCCACCAGGGACTCATTGGCGGACTTGAGGCGCTCCTCGAGCATCTTGCGCGCCTCCTCCACCTCTTCGTGACCGTGGCCAGCTTCGTCTCGAGCGTGGCTGCCGTGGTGCGCGCCTTCTCGAGCCTGGTGGTGATGCTATGCTGCTGGACATGCGGGGGCTTCGCATCATTGATGGCCTTATGAATCTTGGCTGCCATCTCCTCCGCCAGCAGCTTGTCTTCTTGATGGACTGCATTACGAGCCGCCCTCTGCCAGTGAGCGAGCCTCTCCTTGGACTCCTTCTGGTCGTCGGGCTGGGGCAAACCTCCTGAGCTGTCATCCTCAGTCCTCCACGGCGGGGGAGGTGAGGACGTAGAGTACGGTGCCGACTTCTTCTCGAGGCCCTCCAACCGACCCAAGATCTTCCTGAGCGTGGCGTCGAGCGGGCTGCCCGTACTCCATTGACCTTTCGGCTGCGCACCCTTGTTGGCACCACCTGCGACCATCTGCTCGTGGGCAGCTTTCGCACTTTTCTGGACCGATGGCGGCGCCACCGCACCGCAGGCACACTTGATGCGAGACGCCCAGTTGCCAGAGCGATGGCACTTTGTGCAAGCCCACAGCGGCTTCCTCGGCCCCAAGAGGACATCTCTCGAGCCCATGGACACAGCGCCGCCGATAGGAAGGTGCCAGAACTCCTGCTCACCCAGCCTGGGCAGGCACTGGGGGTGAGCACAGTGTAGAAATCTGAAAGCACGGAGGCCTTGAGCCGCCCCATTGGCTGCAGTCAAGCTCCAACGTCGGGAGCAGCGTTGGAACTTGAGCCAAAATGGCTACGGATCACTGTCCCACTGTCCCCACTGTCCCCACCCTGTTCCCCACTGTACTACTCTCCCACCACTGTCCTCACCATCGCCTTCACCACTGTCCCCACCACTACCGTCTCCACCAGCGTCCCACTGTCCCGACCACTGTCCCGCTGTCCCCACCGTCCCCACCACTGTCCGCACCACTGTCCGCACCGGCGGCAGCGGCGGCGCCCGGTCCTGCGCAAAGTCCCCGTAGTACACGGTATGGAAGCAGCCTGTGGGGGGCACGCCGCCGTGCCGCCTCCGCCAGGGGCCCTCCTCCCGAAGGAGGGGAAGCCTGAGGACGAGGACGGAGGCGACGGCTGCTAGGACAACGACGACGACGACGACGACGACGACGACGACGACGACGACGACGACGACGACGACGACGACGACGACGACGACGACGACGACGACGACCGACGACGACGACGACGACGACGCGGCGGCGGCGGGGCGGCGGCGGCGGCGGCGGGGCGGCGGCGGCGGCGGCGGCGGCGGCGGGGGCGGCGGGGGCGGC
>CAUYUJ010008147.1:235425-242925 GCA_963575745.1 Prorocentrum cordatum | reverse complement strand
CAGCATCATCAGTATCAGCATCATCAGAATCATGATCATCCGCATCATCATCATCATCATCATCATCATCATCAGCATCATCATCATCATCATCGTCGTCATCAGCATCGTCATCATCTGCATCATCATCATCATCATCATCAGCATCATCATCAGCAGCAGCGCCAGCCTTATCCTCCACCTCCATCCTCGCACCCCGCCTCCTCGCGAGGGAGGGGTTCTCATTGAGGGAGGGATCGGGCGAGGGAAGGATCGTTGGAGAGGGGGGCAACGGCGGCGTCGCCCTCCTGGTCCTCCGACTCCTCTTCCCACTCCTGCTCCTCCTCCTCCTCCTCCTCCTCCTCCTCCTCCTCCTCCTCCTCCTCCTCCTCCTCCTGTCGAGCAGAGGCGGCGCAGGAGCATCACACCTTGTCGACCAAGCTGCGTCAGCTCGAGCGCGACCTGAAAGACCTGGGCTACGCGCCTGCGTGTTCCACTGGCCAAGGGGGCTCGCCTGGCGGGTTTGCGGTGCTCGCGCTGAGCCTGTGGATGGTTGGGTGGACGCCTGCCATGGAGTGGTTCCTCGGGGAAGAGTGGTAGCAGCGCATGTCCACGTTGGTCCGCCTGGTGGTTAGGTGCATCTGCCCATCTACCTCCACACGTCGGTCGACATGGACCCCCCGAACGTTGCCATCCTGCATCAGCTGGTCTCCTGCATGGCGTTGATCGCGTCCCACTGGCTCGACTGGGTGGTCAGGGGTGACTCGAGCATGGCGGCGGACGAGCTATACCAGCGCTGGATTCGCGCGGTCCAGGGTATCAGGGCGCGGCCCACTGAACCCACCTGCAAACAGTCTGCGCCTGGTCGTATCATCGACTGTGCGGACTGCACCCAGAATCTCCTGTCGCGGGTCTTGGGGCCCAGGGTTGACGAGTCCACGCCGCGTCCTGGTCATGCTGCGGTGCACCTGCCGCTGTTGGCCAACGACCGCACGTTATGGAAGCGGGGGCCGTTGGAGCCAACCAGCCCGCCTGACATCAGGCCAGGCTGCTCGAGGCAGCCGAGGTCCTGGGCATGGCTGCAGCTCCAGGAGCTCGTCCTGAACGCCACAACGGACCAGCAGCTGCAGCACTGCTGGGACGGCGTCCTGAGTGGGCAAGAGGCCGAGCCACTGGACAACTGCGACATCGTGGGCGGCGACGTGCAAAAGCGCTACGAGGGACGCGCTGGTGCGCCTGCCACCAAGTTGGTCCAGGTCAAGACGGTCAAGTGGCAGCCACCTGGCAAAAAGGCTGCGCCCGTCAAATTAGCTCCCGACGCGGGCCTGGATCGCCAGATGGGCCAAGCACCTCCTCAGGGCGAAGACCCACTTGGCCAAGCTGATCGGGCTCATGATCCAGCACCTAGTCCAGCGGCTGCCTGGGGCGGCCAAGAACCTGGCGGCGCTCTTGGATCTTGGGCTGGAGCTCATCATCAAACCGAACTCCGAGCAGACTGGAGCTCATCATCAAATCGAACTTCGAGCAGAAGATGGACCTGCAGGCCTCGCACGACGCCGCTGAACTTGCTCGTTGGCGCCAGCGGGTGGACGATGCCTTCCAGGATGGTGCTAGCAGGGCACACTGAGCCACAAAGCAGCAGTATTGCCTGGAGCTCCTCGGCACTGTCACGGTGGCTGGAGATAGTACCTCTGGTGCCGAATCGCAAGGTGTGGTAGATTGCCTTGCCCCACCAGGCGAGTCGCTGCCGACCCCAGCCACGGCGGCTGGAGTTAGCATCTCCTTCGCCAAGACGCAAGGCACGCCGACCTCGCTTGTTCTGCCAAGCGAATCGCTGCCGACCTCTGCCACAATGATTGGACGCGGTGCCTCTGGCCCTGGCGCGTCGCCGATCCACCCCCACCTCTTGGCGGCCACGGCCATGGACGAATGGGAGAGCTCGTGGTGCATGAGGCTCCGTGGGTACACCTGCCTGGAGATGACCAGCAGATGGGATGAGCTCCCACCCCTGGACGGCGCCTAAGTCACGCAGGCGATCCTCAACTTCAGCGTCAGCACGGCGGCCAGACAATCTAGGCTGCATCCCCGACGTGTGCGGCACGCGTCGGGCGTGGGCCTGCGTACCTTGGCACTCTTGATCACGCAGCGCGAGGCCTTCCTCTGTTGGCCGCCCGAGCGCATCATCAACGCGATGGCGCGCCTGCCCAAGCCAGACGGAGGCACGCGCCTCATCGCCCTGGTCTCCGCCCTCATCAGGGCCTGGGCGAGAACGAGACGACCGCTGTTCAGGAAATGGATCATGCTACATCCACGCGGAACGGTTTTGGCCTCCGTCGTGGAGCCTCCTCGGTGGACCCAGCCTTCGGCCACAATATCTCGGCTGACATTGCCCACTTCCTCGGCGAGGCCAGCATCTCGATCGTCCTGGACCTGCACGAAGCCTTCGGCAGCGTTCTGCTGCAGCCTCTTCTGGCAAAGGCGAAGCGGCTAAACTACCCCATGCGCGTGGTCTGGCAGCTGCTGGCCTGCTTCCACATGCCTCGGGCCATTCGAGCGCACGGCTGCTGGTCTCACGCGATGACCACCAACCAGAGCATCATGGCAAGCTGCACGCACAGCTCGGCGACGCTCGCCATGCTCCTCTTCCGCGCGGTCACCAGGCTCGGGGACATCTCTGGGGACTCGACGCCGCGAGGCCCATGGACGCCCTCACCTTGCAGTGGATTGGCGAGACCATCGGCAGAGGCGCGCTGGCTCTTCACGAGGTGGTGAAAAGTTCCATCGGTGAGTTCGGGCCCCTCGGGCTGGAGGTCAAGGTCTGCCAAGTCAGGCTCGGCGGCGACGACGGCGGCCAAGCGGGCTTCGGCATGGTGGCTCAAGCGCCACGGCCCCCACAACCGCTGCACGCACGGAACCTTGGCCATGGTGCCTACGGCAAGGGAGTCGCCCGCACTGTGTCCAAGAGGCGGCTGGCCTCCTCGAGACCCATGCTCCGCGCACAGTGGCCCTGCAACATACTGCGGGGTTTCGCATCCAGGCGCTCTGGAAGACTGGGCAACCACCGTCAACTGCACGCGGTGCTGCAGCTCCGGGCGTCGAGGACGAGCACCCGGCCAAGCTGCGCCAGGCGGCAGTGCTCCTGCGCAGTGGGCGAGGGGGAGTCGGGGCGGACTCGAACACCCTGCACCTGGCAACTCAGAAGGGCCCGTGCCTCGACTCCATGTGCGACGCCACGCTGGCGCCCGCTGGCAAGCACGCGGCAAGCTCTAAAAACTCGAAGGTTCAAGGCGCGCGGAAGGAGCTTGAGCGCAGGTGGCTTGACGATAAGCCGACTTGGCATGGTGCGCGAGGGCCGCTGGCCGCGATGCGGATGGGCCTGCTGCGAAGTGGCTGGACGATGCATGCCAGCCTGATCCTGGCCTCGGAAGCGGGAGCCCTCGTCAAGCTGCTGCACGCGGCGCCCAAGGAGGTCGACAAGCTGGTTCGGGAGGGCATCCAACGATGGCAGGGCAGGCAGACATTAGCTCACCATTCGGAGCCCGAGCCGCCCCCCAATGCCTCCATCTGGCACCGCGCTATGCGGAGGATACTGGCGCCGCCGCGGGCTCTACGTCGCAGGCCTCGAGCTGGGCAGCTGCGCAAGCTGTGGGCTGGCGCCTCTTGGGACACGGCCAAGCGCCATGCGAAGGGCTATCTGTCGAACCCTTTGGTGCCCACACTGCCCTGAGCAGCAGCCGTGCTCCTAGGGCCACCAGTTCTATGAGTGCGGTCACGTGCTCCATGTCGGCCAGGACCAGGGCAGCACCATGGAGCCGCTCTCGGAGGACCTGCACAAGGCGCAGGGCCAAGCTGAAGGACAGGTGCAGCATCGGGGTGGCTGACAGCGACTACGACCAATTCGACATCGTTACTGGGCTGCCCATGGTCCCAGACCAGGGGCATCCGCCTGCTGAGTCATGTGATGCATGCTGGTGGGATTCCTCGTCCACTGATGTCAGCCTGCGGTTCACGGTCGTGCGCCACGACGGCTCCGGCCACGACACCTCATGGCCTGAGCTCTGCAAATGTGGGTGGGCGTGCGCGCAGATAAGCGCCGACGATGTCCTCCGCGTCCATGACATCTTCGGCAGCCTCCCTGGTCGTCAGACGGCTGGACGGGCTGAGCGATGGGCCCTCCTCCAGGCGCTCATGTGCATGCCCTACGTGGAGTTCGTCACGGACCTGGCATCACTGGCGGCGGAAAACGCGAGAGGCCAGTATGCCGACATTTGAAGGCGGGTATTCGCGCTGTGCGAGTGGCGTGCCAAGCCACAAGGCGTCTGGTGTCCTGCCCATCTCTTGGCCGACGACTACCTCAATAAGGATGGCCACCAGACATGCGACTTCTATGGCAATATGTGGGCGGGGCTCGTCGCCAAGATTGGCACTCCGACGGATACAAGGAGCTGGTCCATGTCCTGCGACGAGTCCTGCTGCTCGCGACCATGTGCAGCTGGTCGAGAACAGCACGAGGTTGCCCGCGACGGGGCCGGCTGGAACTGCACGGGATGTATGGCCAAGGCCTCCACTGAGGCAGCGGTGGTGAGGCTGGAGCGCACGTCCTACGAGCCGACTGCCCTGCAGCGCCTGGTGGCCCGCGCCAGGCAGAAGCTCCCCTACTCCTCCTCGGCCAGCGCCTCCCTCTCTTCCTCGTCCTCGGAGGCTGCCATCGCCATCGTGCTCTGCGCCGCCGACCGTCTTGGGACCTGCGGTTGGCCATCCGAGTGGGGACGGGGAGGTTGCGAGTCCCCGAGTTCCCACGACTCCTGCTGTGAGTTCTTCGAAGGCTGCTCGAGGCACCTCGCCTGCCAGAAGCCCGTCCAGAGTGTCTGGAGACGCCGTGGCTTCACATGAGACCCGTGCGTCTGGAAGGGATGGTAGTGCGCCTAGGCCTTGCGGGACTGTGCTTAGTCTACCTAGCTCGTCGGCGACTGCCCGTGGTGCTAGTAATGCTGTGTCTAGTATACCTAGCCTTGTATGCCCCCAGGTAGCAGTGGAACCCCCGTTTGAACTCGCTCGGGGCCACCATGTGGCCACGACGGGTACTATTGCTTACTGCCTCAGATGCGGCGGCTCGTCCGTCTCCCGACAATCCCAAGTGCTGAAGGAACCATGTAATGGCACGGTCACCTGGGAGATCCGTCGGGCAAGAATGACTGCAATGAAGAATATCAGAATCTCAATACAGGACGGCATCCGCGTCCCGGGCCCCCCTAAGCGGAGCCACCAAGCGGCGAGGGTAGCCGCCCATTTAATATCAAGGATCCCTACTTAGTTTCGGCTGGCTGCGGAGTTCTTTGGGCTTGCGACCTCCTCCTCCTCTTCCTCCTTCTCCTGCTCATCCCTTCATACGTCGCACTACGAGACGTGTTGTTAGGGCGGGTCCGGCGTTCCGACTGAGTCTTCCTCACCATGGAAGACCCTGGAACTGAAAGGCCAACACTTCCACGGAAGGAGGACGGAACGTATTCAAAATGTGAGTCCCGCCTTAGGGCACACATTCGTCGTACAAGCTTTCAACGTTATAGAAGATGAAACCTAGGTCGTTCTTCAACAGAAGGACGAGTGGCAAAAATGGCGGGCTCTAGCGCTGCAGAGAGGATGACGAGGACGGGAGGATGAAGTACAGGCGGACAGTAGAACATGAGAAGAACTGCATAACATAGACGTTCGAAGGGCCGCGCGGATTTCTTGGATCGGCGCTGGACCCCCCTCCATGGCCGGCGAGGGAGGCACCGCCAGGTGTGTTCCAGCGCCGACCCAAGAAGTCCGCGCGGACCTCAAAAGTTTATGATTATGCTTATGTTCCGAGAGAAGAAGACGAGTACGACGCCGATGACTGCGAGGGCCGGGCGCGGGAGGGGGCACTTCTTGGGCGTCCCGTCCTCGCCGGCGCGCGGGTGCGATCACGCGGACGGACACACCATTACAACAAAGGGCAGTTCAGTTGTTAGGGCCCGGGGGCGATCCAAACTTGCAAAAAAAGCTTCCCAACGCCAAGGGTGAGCAAGCGCTGCATCGCGATGAACGAGGGCATGCTCTGCTCGTGGAAGGGTCACAAAATTTTTGCCAACGTACAGAGCTGCAGCGATTAGCGGACACCCCTGGGAAGCGCGCCCAGGCCCTGGAATGTCATGCCCACGTGGTTGCGAGGTCGTGAGGAGGAGGAGGAGGAGGAGGAGGAAGAGGAGGAGAAAGAGGAGGAGGAGGAGTAGGAGGAGGGGAAGGAGGGGGAGGAGGAGGAGAGAGGAGGGAGAGAGGAGGAGGAGGAGGAGGAGGAGGAGGAAGGAGAGAGGAGGAGGAGGAGGAGGAGGGGGAGGAAGGAGGAGGAGGAGGGGGAGAGAGGAGGAGGGAGGAGGGGGAGGTTTGGAGGTGGAGGAGAGGAGGAGGAGGAGGAGAGGAAGGAGAGAGGAGGAGGAGGAGGAGGAGGAGGAGGAGGAGGAAGAGGAGGAGGAGGAGGCGGCGGAGGAGGAGGCGGAGGAGGAGGAGGAGGAGGAGGCGGAGGACGGGTCCTGGGAGGTTGTCGGCAAGTGGCCACAGAGGCGCGGGGGTCGGAGGCCCGGGAGGGCGTGCATCCAGTGTCTGTCGCGAACGGGCCCCGTACAGACAGGCAGCCAGCGGCAAGGACGCGGGCCAGACCGAGCGCGGGCGTCGCCGCTTTCTGCGCGCTAGGGGGCCGCATGCGAACCCTACCCCTACCCCCCCCTCAGAAATCGTGGGGGGTAGGGGTAGGGTTCGCATGTGACCCCCTAGCGCGCACCACGTCCCGCTGGCCAAGTGTGTGCCCGCAGGTGCTCCGTCTCTGGTCGCGGGTGTCATCGGCGAAACCAGCACGCGCAGCCCCACACTTTGCCGCTCGGCGAACTGTGGGCCTGTACCTGCCAGACGTCCCGGGCGAGGCGAGCACGCACAGGCTGGCACTTCGCGAGAGTGGTCGGGTACAGATCGGGCGCGTGGCAGCGATCCCCAAATGAGCCAGGAGGGCACTCGGCCCACCGTTACGCTCCCAGAGAGCGCGGCAATGCATCGACCGAAACCATAGAATCTGATCCACGTGCATCCCCCATCTTCCCTCCTCGACGTGCCAGCCCCGCTCTCCCTGTGTGCATCCTCACTGCCCCACGCCCCAGGTTTCTACAATCTCCTTTTGCCTGCGACCTCCATTTCCCGCCCGCAGCTGCAAAGTCTCTGGTACATCCGCCGAGCGCGCTCGCCCACTCAAAATCGCGGGAGCAGGGAGGGAGGAAGGGGGGAAATATGGAGACAGGCGGGAATAGGGAAGAGGTCTTGGTTCTCGAGCCATTCGGTGGGCATTCGGAGGCCCTGGGGAGTTCCGATGACCTCATGTTGGGCCTCTTAGAGGACGACGGATGAGGAGGGAGGGCATGGCAGAAAAAAAACAGGGGAGAGAGGAGGACTGTACGTGACTTGAGTACCGTCGAGATCATCATAATCTGCCTCGTGGTTCCTCATCCCTTTCTG
>CAUYUJ010008147.1:222925-230425 GCA_963575745.1 Prorocentrum cordatum | reverse complement strand
GCCCGAAGCTTGACGCCCGAAACCGAGGGGCGCGGCCGAAGAGGTCCAATCGGGAAGCCGGAAGCCGGGAGCCGGGGGTTCCCAGTCGAGGTGCTGGGGATGGAGCTGCAGCAGTGCATGGTGGCACGGTGCCCACGGCAGTCGGGGGGGCTACTCAGCCGCCCTCGACCCGACGAGGTCGGCGGTGCAAGGCCTTCGTTCAGGCACTCGTCTCGCAAAGGCAGTCACGTTCTATATCATGGCGTGCACCACCACCACCGTACATGTACACATTTCGCATAGGTTGTGGATTGAGCTAGGTCGCTAGAGGACCTCGTCGAGTCGTCCGCGATCGGCTAGCCGCCTGCCCGAGGGAGACACGTCAACTCATGGAGAAGGACGGCCTCAAGATCTCCCCCAAGAGCGTCGTGGTGCGCAGCAAGCTCGCCGATGCCAAGGAGGTCGTGAGGCGCCTCAAGATGTCAGGTGTCACGGTCACGGCGGCGGCCCAGACTCCATACCTTGGCGTGGATCTAGAAGGAGGGCGCAAGCATGCGCGTACAACAAGGACGACACGCATCGCCAAGCATAAGAAGATGCAATTCAAAGTAGCTAGATATGCGCGCACGGCACGCAGGTATAGGTTGACAGCGAGGCTGGAGCAGCAAGGCGCGAAGCCAGCAAGCACCCGTGCTCATCACGTTCACGGAGTCTTCGGCCAGAGGATGAGGCTGATGCGGACTTTCTTGCGTGATGCCACGAGAGCCCTAGGCTGACGGGGCGCTGTGTCACGACGCTGCTGGACCTGCGCGCTCAAAGGCCCCGCACAGCATGTCGGCGACCACGAGAATGGTTGCAGCTAAGGATTCGGTCGTGGCGCTCTCAACTGTCAATCAGAGGTGGTGTCGAGCGAACATGGAGCAGATCGTACAAGAGCTTCGCACTATGCCCCCACAGCTTCGCAGTCGACACCTTCGAGGACCTCAAGCAGCAGTGATCGGCCACCTCTTGCATGAGGGTTGGGAACCTGAGGGTCCAGCGAACTGGCGCGCTGGCGATGACGGTTCGGGCTTCCAGCACAACTGGCAGTTCAACTCTGATGCTCTCACAGGCTTCGCGAAGGTGGACGTGCCAGAAGCTTTCCTGCAAGAGTACAAGGGTGCTGTCATGAAGAGGCTGTGGCGCGAAGCAGCAGGCCATTTCGACAGCGCTGGAATGCAAGATGGAGCGTGCAACTGTTCATTTCGAGAATTTCTCCGTCTACTGCAGACAGGCCCAGGCGGCAAATGACGTTTGGGACTTCTTCTGTCAGCAGCGGCAGGAACTGCATGTCCACGAGACAGGAGATCGGAAAAATCAAAGCAACCAATCTCTCAGATGTTTCATTTTTTTGTCGAGCTGAGCGAGAGACGTCATTTCACAGGATCTGGAGTGGTTCGAAGTGTACCGATCCGGATATTTACAAAATGTCTGACGAATATGCGCCACGTGCCCACGCACAATGTGAGGTCGAACCATGCTTCTGGCACTGGGGCCTTTTGCCCAAGTCATGGGCTGCCGTCCCGCCAGCACAGGGGGAGCCTGAGTGGTCGAGCGAGGGTATCGAGGCGCTTGAAGATAACTGCTTCGATTGGGGATTGCAGTTGGCCCCCGTCTTCCTCTTCGGGGACGCCAGCGGGGGCGAAGATAGCAACGACCCTCGCCTCCGACGAGTAGGATGTGGCATGGAAAATATGTTCTGAGCTCGCCGAGGATATGCAGTTAGAAGCTTCCGTCTGGGGAGGCCGCCTGCCCCGCGTGTCTGCGAGGAAATTGCTTCTCGGCACTCGCTGCCTGAAAACGGTCGCTCTTGTTTGAAGTGTACAGTCACCCCGGATAGTCAGAATGCGCGATAAGAGTGCAAGGGCCTTGGGCGCCCCTTTCGAAGCGTTTCGAGCGGGGCGCGGCCAGCGAAAGCGGCGAAGGACGGACCGAGGAGGCAAGGATGCAAGGGTACCTTTGGGAAGGTTGCCCATGCTTACTATGCGGGTTGACTGTATGAGTTCCACGTCCAAAGCTAGGCGAGAGTTGTGGTTGATTGTCCCGTGCTTCGACCTAAGGGCAATGGATGGCGTCGTGTTCAGGCCTCCCCCCCGTTGCAAGGTGCACATCCGTGGGGGGGTGGGCTGATGAGTCCCCTTCGGTACGGTTTCACGCTGGGCTGGGATTTGGTGATGTGATACCTGCGGAAGCTTTGCGGCCCAACAGGTGACCCAGCTTGGCAAGAGGTGCGTTGGCAGAGCCGAAGGCCATCGTGCCGATCACTTGCGTAATATTGCTCGGTGGGTCTGGCCAAAAGCTTACAGCAAAGCTGATAAGGCCAGACGAGAGGCACTCTCTGTTTAAGCCCTTAAAATAACCGGCATCGTCGCAGCATAGGTAGCTCCGCAATCCCTCCTCCTCCTCCTCCGCCTCCTCCTCCTCCTCCTCCTCATCATCATCATCATCATCATCAGCATCATCATCATCATCATCATCATCATCATCATCATCATCATCATCATCATCATCATCATCATCATCATCATCATCATCATCATCATCATCATCATCATCATCATCATCATCAGCATCAGCATCAGCATCAGCATCAGCATCAGCATCAGCAGCATCATCATCATCACCATCATCACCATCATCATCGTCATCACCATCACCATCACCATCATCATCGTCATCATCGTCATCATCATCAGCATCATCATCATCGTCATCAGCATCATCAGCAGCATCATCATCAGCAGCATCATCATCAACATCATCATCATTATAATCAGCATCAACAGCATCAGCATCACCATCATCATCATCATCACCATCATCCTCATCATCATCATCAGCATCATCATCATCATCATCATCATCATCACCACCATCATCATCATCATCACCACCACCACCACCACCACCATCATCATCATCATCATCATCATCATCATCATCATCATCCCCCTCCTCGTCCCTCCCTCCCTCCCTCCCTCCCTCTCTGCCACCCCCTCCCCCCTCCCTCTTTCCTTCCGTCCTCCCTTCCTTCCTTCCCTCCTTCTTTCCTTGCGTCCTTCCTTCATTCCTTCCTTCCTTCCTTCCTTCCTTCCCTCCTCCTCCCTCCTCCCTCCTCCCTCCTCCCTCCTCCGCTTCTTCCTCCTTCTTGCGGCGGCGGAGGTCCGGCTCGAACTCTTGCGGCGGCGGCGGGGGCATGTGCAGGAACGGCGGGGATCCGCCGAGGCGGACGGCGGACGAGGCCACGCCACGCTGGCCTGCCAGCACAGCAGAGGAGGGAGGAGGGGGGGAGGAGGGAGGGAGGGAGGGACCAGGGAGCGAACGAAGGCGACCTCGTCCCGCCCACGATGGGCCGGCCGTCGACACATGGTCGACTCTGCTCGACTGAAAGAACCAACAGCGCAGCCAGGGTCGCCTCAGGAGCCCCTCGAGGACGGGGGTGGCGGCCCTGGGAAATGGGGACAAGGCTCTGCTGGTCCTTCTGAGACCTCCTCTGGGGACCGGGTTTAGCCAAAGGCCGACCGTCGATCCCCCTTCGAGTCGCGTCCTCAGCCCCCTCTCGAACGCCCTCAGCGCGGTTGTGATGGTGATGATGGTGATGGTGATGATGGTGATTCTGGATGTGATGAGCACCACCATCATCACCATCACCATCGCCACCACCATCAGCACTACGATTTGATAACCACCATCATTACAATCGTCGTCGGCATCAAAACACAAAAACACTCAACCAACTCAACCTAAGCCCGCCCTAAAGACAGCCAGCAGCCCCCTCTCGAACGCCCTCCCCGTTCCCCTCGCGCTGGCGCGCGCTCCGCCATGGGCCGCCCCGCGGGCCTGCCCGGGCGAGGGCCTGCTGGCGCGCGCGGAGGAGCAGCATCGTCATATACGCCCCTTTCTCGCGGCGGGCGCTGCGGGGGGGGGGGGTCCTCGTGGCGACCGACGGTCCAGTCCTCCTCCTCCTCCACCTCCTCCTCCTCCTCCTCCTCCTCCCTCCTCCTCCACCTCCTCCTCCTCCTCCTCCTCCTCCTCCTCCTCCTCCTCCTCCCTTCCTCCTCCTCCTCCTCCTCCTCCTCCTCCTCCTCCTCCTCCTCTCCTCCTCCCTCCTCCTCCTCCTCCTCATCCTCCTCCTCCTCCTCCTCCTCCTCCTCCACCCTCCTCCTCCTCCTCCTACTCCTCCTCCGCCTCCGCCTCCGCCTGCGCCTCCTCCTCCGCCTGCGCCTCCTCCACCGCCTCCTCCTCCACCGCCTCCTCCTCCTCCTTGTTCTCCTCCTCCTTCTCCTCTTCTTTTCCATATAAATAACTGTTCCCTGTCGCACCCCGAAGCCAGTTTTTAGGGCGGGCCGGGCGTTTCGCATGAGACTTCCTCATCGTTTATGACCCTGAAGCTTCAAAATTGACAGCACATTCGCACATGTGGCTCTCGCCTTAGCGCCGCGCACATTCGTGTTAAGCATTTACAAGAGATTCACAGATTAAGGGGACACGTTTTCAAAATGAAGCTATCGCCTTAGCGCCACGCACATTCGTTTTAGAAATGTGCAACAGTTTCACGGATTGAGGGGAACGTGGCTCTCGCCTTAGCGCCGCGCACATTCGTTTGACAGATTGAGGGTGTTTTTTGCAAAATGTGGCTCCCGCTTTAGCGCCGCGCACATTCATTGACGAATATTGCTAAGAGTTTCACGGATTCCCATGATCAAAGTACTAGAACTTGCGTTTTGTAAAGATTTTCAGGGTTACGAAGGCCAGTTACGTTCATTCGCGGTGTGGAAGTCCCAAGAATGGCGTTCTGGCACGATTCAGGGTCGTCCAAACGCAACAATCAAGTTGATCCGTGGCGTTGGAATCCCGAGAACAATGTTTTGGCATGTCTCAGGGTCTTCAAACAATTGTCTTCCACCGAGGCAGTTCCCTCAATGGAAATGAACCGTTGTAGGGGCCTATGAAGAAGGAGCTTGGAGGGAGGGTTTATTCCAACATCGTTGATGGCTCTTGGGTTTGCACGGGTCCGCCTCCTCCTCATCCTCCTCGTCGACCGCTTCCTCATCCTCCTCCTCCTCCACCTCCTCATCCTCCTCCTCCACCTCCTCCTCCTCTATCCCTGTCCCTGATAGATAAGTCATCCCTGTCGCACCCCCTGACGTGTCGGTGGGGAGGGCCGGGCGCTTCGCCCGCGACATCCTCACCGTTTATGATCCCGGAGGTTGCCGTGGGCAAAGGCTTCACGGATAGGGCGCGCGCGGGTGGTTTCGAAAATGTGTCTCGGGCTCAGCTCTCCTCCTCCTCCTACTCCTCCTCCTCCTCCTCCTCCTCCTCCTCCTCACCCCCCCCGTCACGACACGACCTTAGCCCCGCGCACATTCGCTTTGAAAGTTCGCAACAGCTTCACGGATGGAAGGCGAGCGGTGTTCAAGACGTGGCCCTCGACCTGGCGCCGCGCATTCTCGTCTTACGGGTCTGCGACAGTTTGACGGAAGGAGGGCGGACGTTTTCAAAACATGGCTCTCGCTTTAGCACGGCGCACATTCGTTTTAAAGTTTGCAACAACTTCACGGATAGAAGACAGCTCCATGTCAAAATGTGGCTCTCGGCTCAGCGCCGTGCACAGTCGTCTCAAAAGCTCCTCAAAGTGTCAAGGAATCGTATGATAAAAGCCCCACGAATGGTGTTCTGGCAAGACTTAGGATCGTCAGGACGCAGCAGACATGTTGGTCTGCGGTGTTGAACTCCAAAAAACGCCGTTCTGGCATGATGACGGTTTGTCAGGATGCAACAATCATGTTGATACGCGCCATTGACATCCCAGGAACTGTGTTTTGGCACGGTTGAGGATTACTAGACGGTTGTCGTCTAAGCCTCTTCTCTGAATGGAGGTAAGTTCTTGTAGGGGCCTATGGAGAGGAAACGTAGAGAGAGGGTGTATTGCAACATCGTTGGTGAGTCTTGAGTGTGCAGTGGTCCTGCTACTCCTCCTCCGACTCCTCCTCTTCCACCTAGTGGGGGGGAACCAACATCTGACTCAATCGATCTCACTATCGATCTCACTCAACGGGACACCATGGGACACCACAGGACACCACGGGACACCGCGGGACACCGCGGGACACCGCGAGCCACCGCCAGACGGCCGGACGGACGGGCGGGCGGGAAGAATCATTTGTCTTGACTTCGCCCTAGCAACGGCGGACACCACGGGACACCACGGGACAACACGGGACACCGCGGGACACCGCAGGCCACCGCCGGACGGGCGGGCGGGAGGGGGAGAATCATTTGTCTTGACTTCGCCCTAGCATCGGCGGACACCACGGGACACCACGGGACACCACGGGACACCGCGAGCCACTGCCGGACGGGCGGGCGGGAGGGGGAGAATCATTTGTCTTGACTTCGCCCTGGCAACGGCAGGTTCATTCCTCCCGCGCGCCCACGCAGCTTCGCCTCGCCCGCACGCACGACACGAACGAAACGAAACGATTTCTCGGTTGGGGGTCTCCGTTCCACTGCGATCTCACCCCCCAACCTCCGACATTACCACCTAGCTGGCAGATAGGGGCATCACCAAAGGGAGTCCATGCAGCCTGTTTAAGATACAAGATCTGCGCCTCTCCACCCAATATAAACGTTTGGGCACCGAGTATGTAAAACACATGACACGCCTTCCCCACCCGATATGGACGTTTGGGTACCGACATTGTAAAACGCATGACAAGAATGGGACGCGGAGCACATCGCGCGCGAAAGAGCGAGATGCCGTTCTCGCCTCGGCACCGCGCTCACCTTCCTGAGAATTGGCCACCCGTCGTTCTCGCCTCGGCGCCGCACAGATGCCGCCTGAAAGTAGCAATGCTGCCTCGGCGCGGCGCATACTGATCACTAGCCAAGAATTGTCCCCTCGCCACGGCTCTATGCACATTACGTTTGGCAGTGGCGTTCCCGCGTGGGCGCGACGCATATGTCGCTCGCTGAATCGCATGAAAGCGGCAGCGCCAACGGGGTCGCGCGGGAGCAGGCGAAATACTGACCTCGCCCAACCACCGCGCAGCTTGTGCGTGAAAATGGTAGCGCAATTTCGGCAATGCGAATGCTTCGGCACGGCGCATGGTTCGCCTGCGCCGCCCGCATCGGAAATTTGGCGGCCCAAGAGAAACATGCTTTGTGACCCCGCAGTAGAATCGCGAACGGAGCTCCTGGACTTCCGCTCCCGCCTCTGCGCGGCCCGCGTAGCTGTCCCTTCGACAAGTCGTCGGAAGCTGGACCGCGCGCGAGCGTTTTCCTTTCGCTAGGTGGGACCGTGTTCCAATCCCAACATCAAGTTGTACACCAGTTGATTCGTACGTTATGTGAGGGAGGGTAGCTCGATGACTCGCTCGACCTGGCTATTATGCCTCACACCCATAGCCCCACTCCCCCCTCCCCTTCCTCCCCCTCTCTTCCTCCTCCTCCTCCTCCTCCTCCTCCTCCTCCTGCTCCTCC
>CAUYUJ010008147.1:197966-217213 GCA_963575745.1 Prorocentrum cordatum | reverse complement strand
TGCGGCGGCGGCGGCGGCGGCGGCTGCGGCGGCGGCGGCGACGGTGGCGGCGTTGGCCGCGGCGGCGGTGGCGGTAGCGGCAGCGGCTGCGGCGGCGGCAGCGGCGGCGGCGGCGGCGGCGGCGGCGGAGGCGGAAGCGGCGGTGGCGGCAGCGGATTGGCCCCCAGTAGCTACCCATCCAAAGACGACTGCTGAATATGCTGAGGCTCGGGCCAGACTCGGGTGCTACGTATGTGTTGGGAGGGCGGGTGGGAGTGAGCGAGACGGCTTGCGGGCGGGGAGGGGGTAACTTGACCCCTCCCCCTACCCCCTCCCCTGGACCTGGACAGGGGGTTCCGCGAGTCGTCGGAGCGTCCAAAACGGCCGCGGCGAGGAAGCCAAAATCATTGGTTTTACTATGGTGTTGGCCCCATTGTGGCCTCCTGAGGGGGGGACTGTAATTAGTAACCCCCCTCCAGTGATCGATCTCACCCAAGTAGCCCAAACATGGCCCCCAAGGCTCCCAAGAAGCCCCAAGAGGGCCCCAAGAGGTGGCCAGGAAGCCCCAAGAGGCCCCCAGGATGCCCCCAAGAGGCTCCCAAGAGACCCCCAAGAGGCCCCAAGAGACCCCCCAGAGGCACCCAAGATGCTCCAAGAGGCCTCGGCGAGAATGCCAAATCATTGATTGCACGAAGGTTTTAGCCACATGTTGGCCTCTTGGGGGGGGGCACTGATTAAGATGACTCCAAGAGCGCCTGGGAGAGCCCAAGATGACCTCCAAGATTGCTCAAGATATCCCAAGATGTCTCATAATGGCTTCCTCTGTGTGCTGCCCGCTTCCCTGATCGAGGCAATTCCTCTGGGCATCGTTTCTGGATGGGCTGGTGGGGATTCGCGAAGCGTCAATCATTTGCAAGAAAGACTGAAGCGAAACGACTGGCCTGGCCTGCGAAAACGTCTGGTAAGGCGACAGGGGGAGTTGCTTGTACGGAAGAGCGATTGAGGCAGACGCGTTCGAGCACGATTGGCTTACGGGTACCAGAGCCTGTTAGTGGGATCATACACTTGTTGAAAGAAGGGAGCAGGGGGGGGGGAGGAGGAGGAGGAGGAGGAGGAGGAGGAGGAGGAGGAGGAGGAGGAGGAGGAGGAGGAGGAGGAGGAGGAGGAGGAGGAGGAGACGGAGGAGACGGAGGAGACGGAGGAGGACGAGGACGAGAACCGAGGTTTGTGGACACGTTTGGCCCTTCTTGGGCCTCTGGGAGCCTCTGGGGCAGGGGGCGGCGACAGAAGAAACAGGGTCTAGCCCTACCGAGACGCGGGGTAGCACTGCACTGGACATCACCATCGTCGTCATCGTCACCAGCATCATCATCGTCATCGGCATCGCCATCATCGTCATCGGCATCATCGTCATCCTCGTGATCGTGGTCATCCTCACCAACCAGCATCGTCTGCATCATCGGAATGTTCGTGCTCACCCTCCTCATCATCGTAACCATCAGCCGCATCATCGCCATGATCGTCGTCGGCGTCCCCAAGATCGTTCTCACCCATGGCCACCATCATCAGAATCTGCGCTGAGGCGACGAGAAACGAGCTGGAGGGGCAACTCTGCCAGGCAGCAGTACCCTCCCGAGAAGCAGCATCCCTCCGAAAAGCCTCGCAGGCGGCGTCTAAAAAAAAGCTTACCTATTGGAAGTCTCCGAGGGCCCCCTCCGAAGCAGGCCTGGTTTCGACAAGAGAGGGTCAGAAAGCGCAACGAAAAAAAGTCGCACAACGAGGCTGCTTGGCCAACCACCCTGGGCAGGCGCATCCTTAGAGGCGTCCCACATGGGGTCCGAGCAGATGGGGTCGGAGGATCGCGCCGCATCGCTGATGTATCACAGATGCATCGGCGATGCATCGGCAATGCGGCGGCGACGTCGGCGATGCATCGGCGACGTCGGGGCGGAGACTCCATATCCGGCGATATCGCCGATGCATCGGCGATGCGGCGCGCCCATCTGCTCGGATCCCATTTGGGAGACCTGCACCGAGCCCGTCCTCGCCCGCTCGAGCGAGGCACGCCTGGGTCACCTAATGCTCGCGCTCCGCGCCGCGCCAAGCGCGGCGCGGGGCCATCTCCGCGCCCGTGAGCGCCACCGCCCTGGCGAAAAGCATCCCTCCGGCCCAGACCGCGAAGGCCGTCCGCAGCCCCTGGCGGGTGGCCTGTCTGCCGAGCGCGGGGAGGGTGGCACGATCCCCCCCGGTCCTCGGCCACCCGGTCGAGGCCGACGAGCGGGTCGGCCCCGCTGGTGTCGCCGCTTCCCTGGATCGCGTTCGCGTAGATGAAGGCGTCCGCGTTGAAGACGTCGAGGACCGCGCTCGAGCCCCAGTAGATTGGGATGCTGCCCGCCAGGAAGGCGTTCACGATCTTCTCCGTGACGTACCCAGGCACCAGTTTGTTCTCGAACACGAGCGCGAAGCGGTAGGGCCGCAGCAACTCAACGGCCTCGCTTTCTTGATGTTTGTCGGCCTTCGCCACCCCCCCCTCTGACGTTGGCCTTTCTTGATGTCTGATGCTGGATGTTTGGCCTTCGTGATTTTCGTGGCCTTCTGGGTGTCTGTGGCCTTCTTGAGAGCCGCCGCCTTTCTTGCTATGTGGCCCTCTTGATGGTTGACCTTCGCAACGGCTGGCCACCGCTCTGGGCGGGCTTGGGGCTGGAGGCAGGGCGCGGGGGGGCAGCCTGCTGCGAGTCGCCTGGCTCTGCAGGGCTGGATCCTTTCTGGGAAGGCGCCCGCCCTCGTAGAAAGCAGCCCCCTCGACAACTACTCCGTCCTAAGTACAGCTGTGCTCTCTCCCCTGACAAAAAATGCAGCGGTGCTCCCGCCCCTCTTGCGCATTGTCATTCACCAGATTTCACAACAAGTGGTTTGTCATCGGAATTCTGACTGCGGCCGAGGAGTGGCCCACCCCCTCCGCGCATTGCTTCTTACCCACCGGAACGCTTTTGCTTTTGGTGTCTCAAACTGATGCTCCCGTTGCAGCGTTGACCTCATTTGGGATCGGCACTTTGCTCCCATCGTTCAGAACGGCGCTCTCGTCCCAGCGCGGGACACCTCTGTGGATACGTGTGATTCCTCATCGTTGTCACCATGTTCCTTTCCCATCCCCCGCCTTCCCCTGGTCATCCTGCCCCCGCTCCTTCCACTCCTGCCCTGCTCCTGCTGCTGCTGATGTTCCTCCTCATCCTCTTCCTTCCTCCTCCTCCTCCTCTTCCTCCTGCTCATCCTCCTGCTCATCTGCCACCCCCTCCTCCTCCTCCAATTTGTGCGGCTTCCCTTGCGATTGCGCGTGTCTCAACAGATGTACTTTTGGCGGTTCCAAGTCCGCTACGACACCCGCCGGCAGATGCAGAAACAGATCAGCGCAATGGGAAGGGATGGGCGGGAGGGGTAGGATGTAAGACCTGGCGCGAGCGCACCCTCAGCTCGCCCTGGCCCCTCTGTGCTCGCCCTGGCCTCCCTACCCACGAGCGCACCTACCGTACCCCCGCCCCTGTACTCGGAGGAGGGCCCATGGAGACAACGGCGGCTCTCCTGCCCGGCCCAGCTCCTGTCAAGACCGGTCCCCGGAACCCTCCCGGGGCCCGTCCCGCCCCCGTGTTTCCGGGCGGGCCCCGCCGCGGCGACGAGGAGCAGCAGGGAGGGCCGCCGCTGTTTCGGCGGAGCCTCCTCCGCGCTGCGCGTGCCGCCGAGGCCTCGTCGAAGAGGGTGGCCTCGTTGCCGCGGGTGTGGTTCCTCAAGGGGAACGACAGGGGGGGGGGGCTGGCTCCGGGGGGGGGGGGGACGCCGACCTGGGATCGACGATGCATCGCCGATGGATCAGCCATAGGCCCCCGATGGCAAATCCGCACGTTCCTGGGCGGGGTGGGCGATTGGGGGTCCCTGCGTCCCCCTCCACCCTGTCCCGCCCCCCTCATGATGTCCCTGATCTGACCCTTCTGCCCAACCCGAGTGATCCTCGTCGTCTGACTTTCTGGTCGTAACTCGAGCATCCGGCGGCCGTTCGGGACGATCAGGGCACCCCAGGAGTGCTCTCGGCGAAGGGCAGCTGCAAAGCATCCCGAGGCAGGAGAACCTCCAGGGACCGACCAATCGCCAGAGCCCCCGCCCTGGCCATTCCTCCATGAGCCTGCCCCCTCTGAGCCTGTCTGAGCTCAAAAGTGGTCACCGAGGTAGGGGGGTTCTTGAGGAGGAGAATGGTTGAGGGAGGAGGGGGAGGAGGAGGAGGAGGAGGAGGAGGAGGAGGAGGAGGAGGAGGAGGAGGAGGAGGAGGAGGAGGATGTTTGAGGGAGGGGCCCAACTGTAGAGATCTGGGGGAAGTGGCTCGAGTTGGATGTCCTCGCAGGGCGTTTCGGCCTCCGCGAGAATGGCCTGGCAGCAGCGACTGCCGAGCGCCTGGAACGGTGGAGGACTGCGCGTCGGACGGACGTGCACTGAGCTTTTTCGTGGACTGTGTGCGTGTGTGCGTGTGCGTCAGAAATGCCAGTGGCGCGCGTACCGCACACCCTGGGCGAACGACTGCATGCGGAGGACGAGGACCCGCAGTCGTGGGGCTCGCAGGTGGCCGCGGCTCCTGCGCACGCGGCGATGCCCCGAGCGCAGCCCGCCGCACCGCGAGAGCGCGTCCGCGCTGCCGAGGCCGTTCCGCGCGGCCGCGGCCACCAGGAGGTCGAACAGGCGCTCGCGGTGGTCGACGCAGGTGTACGGCCCGGGCGGGCCCGGAAGGCGGGGGTCAACGGCAGGGGGGGCGACGGGGGGGGATAGGCTCGAGGATCGAGCTTCGGGCTTCGAGGCTCGCTCTCTGCACGCTTCTGACCGTCCTGGGGCGCCCTCGTGGCCCGGACGGCCCCGAAGGGGGGGGGGATAGCAGACCTCCGCTTCAGCTCCTCCTCCTCCTCCTCCTCCTCCTCCTCCTCCTCCTCCTCTTCTTCTTCTTCTTATTCTTCTTCTTCTTCTTCTTCTTCTTCTTCTTCTTATTCTTCTTCTTCTTCTTCTTCTTCTTATTCTTATTATTCTTATTCTTATTATTCTTCTTCTTCTTATTATTATTCTTCTTATTATTCTTCTTCTTCTTCTTCTTCTTCGTCTTCTTCTTCTTCTTCTTCTTATTCTTATTTCCTTATTTCTTATTCTTCTTATTCTTATTCTTCTTATTCTTCTTCTTATTATTCTTCTTCCTCTCTTTTTCTTCTTCTTCTTCTTCTTCTTCTTCTTCTTCTTCTTCTTCTTATTATTATTATTATTCTTCTTCGTCTTCGTCTTCGTCTTCGTCTTCGTCTTCGTCTTCGTCTTCGTCTTCTTCTTCCTCTTCTTCTTCTTCTTCTTCTTCTTCTTCTTCCTCGTCTTCCTCGTCTTCCTCCTCTTCCTCCTCCTCCTCCTCCTCCTCCTCCTCCTCCTCCTCCTCCTCCTCCTCCTCCTCCTCCTCCTCCTCCTCCTCCTCCCCACCTCCTCCTCCTCCTCCTCCTCCTCCTCCTCCTCCTCCTCCTCCTCCTCCTCCTCCTCCTCCTCGTGACCTCTGGGTGCACGACTTTTGGTGTGCGCTGTGGGGGAGGGGGGGCAGGCCCAAACGCGCAAGCAGCTGCAGCCGCACCGCATCCAGCAATCTAGGGACCCAACTGGGCCTGCACCAAAGATCACTCTGGCGACGGGTCACTCTCACATGTAGCCAGCCGTGCACGCCTGGGCGGCCCCGATAGAAAAAGAAGAAAACAAAAAAACATGAACATCTCTTTGATCGGCGCTCGATCCCCCTGGCGCGCTTCGCGCGGCAAGAACGGGTCCAGCGCCGATCCAGATAGCGGAGGCCGTGGCCTCTGGATGAAAAACCCTACTTTGCCGCCGACCAAAGATCCCAGGGGGCCGAAGGGCACCGGCTTATCCGCCACCGACCCCAGCCAGGCCGATCCTGGGCCCAGGGAGGATACGGCAAGCTCGTGTCGTGACGACACCCGCGTTGGTTTCTGAGAGCGACAGCACGTGAATGGTTCAGCCTTGAACGATCGGCGGCCCTTCGATCGCCAGATCGTTCCGTGTTGGCCGACTCTGGGCCACTGACGGCGTTCAACCTTGAACGCCCGCGGCGGGATCACCGCCGCGTCGACACGACGCGAAACTGCCGCACGCCTCCCTGGCGTCGCTGGGTGGGCCCAGGGCGGCGGCCCCTCGCTTGGATCCGCCCGCATGCCATGTAGCCCAGAAACGCCGGCTTCTCCGCGAATGGCCGCGGCACCGTCGCCAGGTCCAGCGGAGAGTGCGCGCGGCGCCCCATGAAGGACGTCGAGGCGTAGGGCACGTGCAGGACGTGGAGCTCCGGCGTGTGCAGCGGGCCAGCGCCAGGGTGTCCAGCCGCCCCTCCCTGGGGTTGGTGGGCCTCTTCCGCAGAGTCGCTCCATCGCACGCGCAGCGGAGGGTCGGCGCTGCGCCCGGAGAAGACCTTCGCGCACACGCGGCGGTGGCCCTGCGCGCGCGACGCGCAGCGGGTCTCCGCTGCCGGCTCCAGGACGCCCAGGTAGACAACCCGGTACTTCTGCAACTCGGCATCCAGACGGCCCGCGTCCCGGCCGGGGCCTATGCCGGCCTCGTGGTCAATGTACACCAGCGCCCCTGGGAAGGGCAGCCCCGGCAGCGAGTCGCGGACGACCAGGACGTCGGCGCACGGCAGCGCCGGGCGCACGCAGAAGCCGGGCAGCGCGCCCCCACCCCACACGTGCTCGACGAAGTCCGGCAGGCCTCTGCCGTAGAACCTGCTCTCCTGCGGGTCGAACGAGACGACCACGTCGCTGCCGGGCGGCGGCTCGGGGCCGCCCAGGGGCGGCCGCGGCTCGTGCGAGGCGAAGGCGGCAGCCGCCCGCTGCAGCAGGGCCAGGGCCTCCGCGGCCCACAGGCCGGCGGCCAGCAGCGAGAGCAGCGAGCCGCTCAGGGCCGCCCTCCGCGCCGGGCCGCTGCCGCCGCACGCGCGGAACGCCTCGCCGCCGAGCCCCCGCGGCCGGGCCGCGGCTGCCCGGCGCAGGAAGGCGGAGCCCGCCAGCTCCAGCAGGCCCTCCACGTGGGCGCGCAGCGGCGCGCCACGCCGTGCCAGGCACTGCACCGAGGCGGCGTGGCCGAGCAGCGGCAGCGCCCCCGCGAGCAGGCATCGCTGCGTCGCGTTCGCCAGCCCCCTGCCGCCATCCAGGAGCTAGAGGGTTCCAATGGGGCTCGGGGCTCAGAGGGGTTGGGCCGACGGAGCAGTGCGGGGGGGCTCAGGCTGGCCTCCGTCTCTGGGGGCTGGAGGGGCGCGAGAACGCAGAGAGTAGGCCCAAACCCCTTCGCCCCACACCCTCCTGTGGAGGGACAAATAATACCAACGCCTCTACTCCTCGGACCTCTCCAAGGGTGCGCTCTGACGAGAACTCACGGCGAATCCAGCCGTGGCGACGAAAAAAGGGTAGCGGTATCAGTATACCTCCCTCTTCTGACCAAGCCCCTTCGCCCCAACCCCGCTGGAACCCTCCGGAGGAGGGCCGCCGCCGCCGCCTCCACGTCGCGGCTGAACCGGACGTCCTCGCTCTGGAAGGCGGCCGGGAGGTAGCGGACGCGGAAGGACTCCGCCACCTCCCCGCACTCGGGCCGCCCACCCGCGGGGTCCCAGCCGGGCGCCGACCCGTCGCGCACCAGGCGGTATGCGAGCAGGCCCATGAGGCCGAAAATGTCAGAAGAAGAGAAAACGTCACAAGCATAACTTTCGGAGGCCCGCGCGGACTTTCTAGATCGGCGCTGGCTGCACTCGCCTCCCTGGCGCGCGGAACACACCAGGGGCGGCGCTGGAGGCGCCGCCAGGGGGGTCCAGCGCCCATCCAAGAAATCCGCGCGGGCCTCCGAGAGGTTACGCTCACTGGGGAAGCAGCAAGGCTGCCAATACCGCTGCTCCACGGACCTCTCCTGGGGTGCGTTCTGACTGGAGCTTCGAGGCGAACCCAGCCGTGGCAACGAGGGAAGGGTAGCGGCATCTGCATATGTTCCTCCCCTGAGTTGTGGCGTGTTCCTTTCTTCGAGATGGGCCAGCCGCTCGCCAGGACCCGCACCACGGGCGCGCCCAGGATGGAGCGGGCGGGCTCACTGCACAGGTGCGCGGCGCGCTCCAAGCCGCCCATCAGGAGGTAGAGCGCCAGCCGCAGCGCGAGGTGCCCGAGCGGGCACGCGGCCTCCGCAGCTGGGTCGTAGACCTGAGGGCGCCGGACTCCCAGTGAGCGCCCCCTGCGATGTGGGCGCTGCAGCTTCTCACTTCGGGCACGTTCGCCCGATGCTGGCCCCTGGGACCATCACAGATCGATCCAGCTCGATCTATTCAACCAATGAACTCGACAGCAAAACAGAAGCACACGATGCCCGTCCAACATCTGATCCGCTGCCCCTCATGGGGGCGATCACCGTACCCATGGGATATAGGCTTGAGCTCGATAGCGGCCGTGCTCTAAAGTGGCAGGCCAGGTCGATCCAGCTCGAAACATGCCGCAGAAAGAGGGCTGCGTTCGTGATGTTTTGCGATGTTACATGTTTCGGTACGTCGGATCTCATGGACCGTCGCGGGCACGGGCACACTCCGAGGGCGTCGAACCACCAGGGCGAGATCCGTATCATGCTCCCTCCTGCTGCTGTTCATCCTCCTCCCCCCCTGTTCCTGCACCTCATGATCCTGATCCTCACTATCCTACTATCCTCCTCCGCCTCCTCCTCCCTGTCCTCCTCCTCCTCCTCCTCCTCCTCCTCCTCCTTCTCCTTCTCCGACTCCTCCTCCTCCTCCTCCTCCTCCTTCTCCTCCTCCTCCTCCTCCTCCTCCTCCTCCTCCTCCTGTCCTCCTCCTCCTCCTCCTCCTCCTCCTCCTCCTCCTCCTCCTCCTCTCCTCCTCCCCTCCTCCTCCTCCTCCTCCTCCTCCTCCTCCTCCTCCTCTTCCTCCTCCTCCTCCTCTCCTCCTCCTCCTCCCTCCTCCTCCTCCTCCCCTCCTCCTCCTCCTCCTCATCATCATCATCATCATCATCATCATCATCAGCATCATCATCATCATCATCATCCTATTCCTCCTCCTCTTCCTCCTCCTCTCCTCCTCTATTGTTCCCCCTCCTCCTCATCCTCCTCCTCCTCCTCCTCCTCCTCCTCCTCCTCCTCCTCCTCTTTCCCGTTCTCCTCCCCTTTCCCGTTCCTGTCATGGCCCCTCCTCCCGCTCATCTCTCTCCCCCTGCCCCTGCCCCTGCCCCTGCCTCTGCCCCTGCCCCTACCTCTCTCAAAGCTGGGCGGGAACCAAATCCGCCGACCCTGTCGGCGTGTGTGAGGTGCTTCTCCGTTCGAATCGTCGTCTCCGTCGTCTCCTCGTCGTCTCCGTCGTCGTCACAGTCGTCTCCTCACCGTCTCCGTCGCCCCCCGTCCCTTCCTTGGGCCCTCCTCCTCACGCGCGCCATCCAAAGCGAAATTGAACAACGTCGCAGCGTAGTGGAGTCGAAGGGAAACCCTTCCCTTTGATCCCTTCCCCGCGGGGGAGGGGGGGTGGTCCCAGGGGTGGGTCCCAGGGGGTCCAGGGGGGTCCCGGGGGGGTCCCGGGGGGGTCCCGGGGGGATCCCGGGGGGGGTCGCCACCCAGATTCGTTGGCCCCGAAACCTGGAAAAGTCCCACAGGAGCCCAGAATGCTCAGGACGGCCCCAAAAATGGCCCAAGAGGGCCCCGAGTGGCCCAAAGATCAAGCCAAGACGCCCAACATGGCCCCAAGACGGTCCAAGAAGCTTCCAAGACGTCCCAGGAGGTCTCCAAGAGCACCCCCAAGAAGGCCCCAAGAGGCCACAATCATAGATTTTCCATCCGAAAACGTACACTTGTAGCATATACGAGTTTTCGGCGTTCACGGCGTTGAAGACGGCCCAAGAGGCCCCCCAGAAAGGACGGCTCAAGAGGCTCCAACAGGCGCCCAAAAGGCCGCAATAAGGGCCCCAATAAGGGCCCAAGACGGGGAGCCCGAACAAAAAATCCGAGCCCTCCGCCCCAAAAACCGCCGGCGCCTGGGAAAAGTACGCAGGTGCCCCCGCGCCTGAAGGCAGCACCTCAGTGTTCGGCCTGACCGCGCAAGCGCGAGTAGCCGCGGCGCGCGCCTGCCCCCGTCACTCATGTCCGAGCGATGGGGGCATCCAAACGCCCGCGCCATGGGCCCCTGAACCACTGCTCGAAGCACAGATGTCACACTTCTCGGCAGTGTCGCTCGACACAGCGTGTTGCCCCGCAGCGTTGTTATGCGGTGCCCACTTGCTGACCTCCCCGCATATGGCCTGATTGACCTTCACCTGCAAGCTCCGCAAGGCGAAATCCCGATCGGCGGGCGCGGGGTTGCCACCAAACACCGTATTCCTGCGATGCCAGGTCTTGAGGGCTTCCACCATAGACTGGATCGCGTAAGAAAAAAAGTCTCCTCGCTGATGGAGTGACCGATGCCCCCGGCGTCGTGGGACATCGTGCATGCGCGGGCATCATTAGGAGCGGGCGCCCCCGCACTGCTGGATGCAGGTTGCCCCGCCGTCGGCTCCACATCTGCGGTCTCCTCGATGAGCACGGGCGTCTCCTCGCACTGAGGGTTGGCCGACAGTAAACGCCGTCGAGCCACTAGCCTCGGTTGCGACCCCGTACTCGTCGACCTTGATCGCCAGGTGCCCTGATGGCGTCTTTATCAAGTCCAGCACCCTGGCGCCTTTACCAAAAAGGAGCCAGTGCATGTCTGCACCTAGGATGATCATATGTTCATGTTCCTGTTCCAGGATCAAGATGGCGCGCATTTTTGACATGCTCCTGAATCCCAGGACTGCGGGTAAATTATCGCCAGATCCCTCTGCCAGATTGGCTGAGTAGGTGTCTAACCTGGCAATAGCGGGTGCCCCCGCGGGGTCGCCCCTGTCCTTGCAAGCAAATTTGCACTGACTTGTCGCAAACGGCGGCTCCATGCCAAACTCCAGACACATACAGTCTCTTTGTCATATCTAGCTTCTTGATGCCGTAACCATGTGAGCGTGAAACTCGCTCGACTGTCTGCGCAGTTTTCAAACCAATCGTTTCGATATTGCTGCCAGCGTTCAGCTGGATAGTCAGCATTCCATCAACCATGGTTCCACGGTTCCCTGCCAGGGCTAACTCATGTCGTTCACCAAATATGCCCGACACAGCGGACAGCGTCGTGCCGCGCATGCCTTTCCGGCGCCGTTGATCCAGCACCCACTGACCCCTCGTCATAGATGTAAAGACGTTCATGTACCCCCTGACCTCCTCCTCTGCGATAGGGCAGGGATGCTGCTCAGCAAGTGGAATGTTCTCAAAGGTGTCCTCGTCGGCGCGCACGGCCATCTGGCCATCTGCATTGACCATCAGCACCGCGCGCAGCATGTCTCGCTCAGGTATGGCAATGGCACCGCTGCGCACACTCGCTGGGCTCTCGGTCCTGCGCGAACGTAGCGGGTTCCCCGGCACCCTGCTCCATGGCGTGCGAAGCCACTGCGAGTTTGCCTCAGCGGCTCCTTCCACGCGCCTCAGCCATGCCTCATTGGCAGGCAACCAGGCAACCCTGCTGGCGTCGTTGCAGCAGGTGCCCCTGCAGTAGCTGCTGATTCGGCCACCAGAGGCAACTGCACTCCTGCGGCTGGCACCGTAGCTGTTGGGTTCGGCCACGCATAGGGAGGCGCAGCAGGTTGCCCCGCAGATGCAGCTGGCGGCACTGCAGTAGCTGCAGCGCCTGTCATCATCGCCGTGATGCGGCTCAGTTCTTCGCGGAGGTCTCTGAATTCATTCGCCCCGCAGAATATTTCCCCACGTCGATCCGCTGCGTCATGCCCCCAGGCAAGGGCACAATGAAACTCAGCTGTGGTGAGGCCTACACCTCTGCAAATAGCGCACGGTGCTTCACTTGGTGCTCATTCCAGCTGCCGCTCCACGCGCGCGCGTGCCACGCGATCCCAACACTGCGCATGAAAAAATATGGCCACGCTGAAGCCTCCACACCTTGTCGTGGCATACAAACTCTTCCAGGCATATGGCACATTTGGTGAAACCACCGTCACATATGATCGGCGGTGTTGCTGATGGCCTGATGCGCGTCTGTCGAACCAGCGTGGATTCTCCAATCTCATATCGGCTAGGTGGGACTGCAGGTGCCATTGGTGGCCCCACAGGCATTGATCCCATCGCGACCACTGTTGACAAACTAATGGCGGTTTGCCCCGCAGCGGCAGGAGCAGCGGGTGCCCCCGCACGATTCATCACGCGGCGTAGCTGTCGCTCCTGAGTACGTCGTTGGCGAGCCAGTTGTTGTGAGGTTGGCCTGCTGCGCCTCGTGGATGGCCGGTATCTCGGGACGCAGCTCCCCCATCGACGCAGGTGCCACCAGCTCTGGGCCGCGTCGATTCACTTCTTGGCCCATGGGGGCTGCCAGGTACCCATGGTGGGGCACCTGGCCTGGGATACCGGACTCGTATCCAGCTCCCCGCGTGAGCTGGGACTTATAGAAATCATCGGCCGTCGCTCGAACGCACGGGCTTCCGGGTTGAATGCCGGGCCCCGAGGGATACCCGTCGCCCGCGCATAGCAATCAGGAAATATGGACGCACACATTGATGCCACAGGCCTCTCAGCAACCGTCGGATCATAGATCGGATGGCTGAAAAAACGCTGGACAGTATCCATGTGGATTTGGATGGTCCGGTGATGGGCCGGCATCTGGAACATACTCCCAGGGCGGAATCTAGTTGGCGTTGGGAAAGTCAATTCCGACCCGCCCCATGCTCCCCATGGCCTCACGCATCTGCCCGCGCATCCACTACTGCTGCCCGAGTAGGCCCTCGGCCCTCTGGGTAGCCCCTGATCTGCAGCGGCAAGTTGCCCCGCAACAGCACGTGGAGATGCAGGGGGCGATGTGGCCTGCAAGGCTTGGTAGAGTTGAGGGTCCATCCTCTGATGCTGCGGAGTCTGGCCTTCAAGCGGTTGGCACCCCCAGCACTCTGCGGAGTGCCGAATGGGGTCGCGGCCCCGCTGACGGGTGCGAACGCGGCGGGTGGCCCCGCAGGCAAAGGCAGCTGCTGCGCCTGATTGCGCCACGGGTCGCTCGCATAAAGTCCGCCGTTCAGCGCGACCCCGATGGACGTCATGCCAGACAGGTCAGCGCTCTGAGCTTGGATCCATGACCCATCCGAGCCTCCCGCAGGCGCCCCTGCTTGATACACCTCTTGCATCACGAATATAGAGGCAGATTTTACCCCTGCCGAAGGTGTCGAAATAGGGACCTTGAGGTTGCAGGCAGTGCCAGGCACAATCCAGCCTATCAACGTGGAAGCATCGCATGGATGTTCATACCACTCCGCTGGCACAGGATTGGGACCTTGCAGGTCACCCCGCTGGATGTCTTCGAGATGCGGCTCATTGACCAAACCTGCCCAACTCGATCGCACTTGCATTGGACATCGTTAGGCCAGATGCCAATGAGTTGAACAATGTGACTTGGCGGAATCCTGCCAGTGATACCCGACGCCACGATGGCGTCGCTGGCAGACCGCCACACCGGGATGTTGTCACGAAGTAGGTTCTTGAGGCTCACCATGATCAAAACCTCGGAGTCCATCCGCAGGCCTGATTGAATCCGCCCATCTCCAAGTAATTAAGCACGGGCACCCGTGAATCCTCTGACTGCTTTTCCTTTGAAGATCGCCCTCACTGCGGCAAGACAGACCAACATACAATATGTCCGGGACGTTGAACCATTGCGCACCGTGGGTGAAGTAGCACGGCGCTCCCGGCTCGTTCAGGTCTGTTACCCGCGAGCGCAAAGATTCGGGGCATTCGATGCCTGGACTGCTGCGCCCATTGCCGGGGCGCAAAAATTCGCAGGGCGGGTTCCCCCACAAGACTTGAGCTTCTCCACCTGGAGACGATTCTTCCGCATGCCGGAGCCGTCGAACATCTCGGATATATTGAGCACGGCCAGTGCTTGATATGCCCAGCGCCGGCCTCGGAGGCATTTCTCAATGGCGCCCAGGTGATGAATATGCCATGCATCGCGGTTCCTCGGCGGCCTTTTTTCCACCGGGTCTCGGAGGTCTACCCAGCCGTCGAATTCGTCAAACGAGGTGACACAGCCTATAAACCAATGAGAGATCCCGTCGTTGCGACATGGCTTGTGCCGAGTGGCCGTAGCGAACCACTCCGAGCAGCCACGCTCATCGCACTCGCTTGGAAGCTTCGCGCTGAGATGCTCCTGGAGCAGCGCCTGCACTAAGCACTCCTCCTCGAAGCTGTAGCTGAGGGCGGGCTCTGCCCGCAAGATGTCGCGGACACGCATCGTCATCAGCGCATGTGGCAGTGCATACTACATCGCATTGTACCGCTCTGCATCGGTCGGAGCCGTCGGCGGCATGGGGCCCGCAGGCTGGGCTGACCATCGCCTGATCAAGGGTGCCAAGGGTTCCCCAGCCGCAGCTGGCGCTGCAGATGAGCTCGCACTCCCAGATGACTTCGTCTTTTCGCGGATATCATAGAACTGGCATCTGGTGATATTCGGAGCAGCCCCTGGCGCCCTAGATGTAGTCGGCAATGCCTTCTAACCCTCATCTCGCTGCGAGGATCGCACCCTGGCCGCGCCCTCCAACGACGGCGCCCAGCCAGCGCCCCTGTAGAGCCTGCCAGGAGTTGGGCCACGCAGGTATACCGGGCCCTTCGGCGCGGGCGCACTGCTGCCTTGGAACACCGATGCTGCCGCGGCCACTGCTGGCCCCCAGGAGCGCTGTCTGCGGGCAGGTTGCCCCGCAGCTCTGTGTGATTTGTTGCTTCCAGGGTCGGCCTCCGCTGAGCCGGTCCTCTGCCTTTGTTTAGGTGGCGCTGGAATTGGTGACCTTGGCGCACTCGACGACGGAAAAAGATCGACGCCCCTCTCAGATCGCCCCTCTCCCCCCAGGGAATTCGAAACCTTGGGCGGCTCCTCAGCGGGCGCCCCCGCACTTGAAGATGCCGCTGGCCCGCCCGCATCTCTGGATGCAGATGCATTTGGAGTGGGATTCCTCTTTGGCCTGTAAAGTGGCATGTTCTTGATGTTAGATTTGCCTGCACAGGCTTACTTGCATCGTCCATCGGGCAGCTTGTACAGCACCGCCGCGCCTGACCATCCGATGTCTCTGGCGTGATACGACGCCACTGTACCAGGTGCCGAATTCATGTCCTCCGTCACTGGATGGGCGACGTCCAAATCCGCATTGGTTGACTCGCTGCTGTAAGCTTCGCAAGTGCATTCTGAATCATGGACAGCGGGAGCAGGGCCAACTGCCTCAGCATGGACAGGATCGTCATCATTTGTTTAATCGCCATTTGGAATATCAGCACCTTCATGAGGAAGAAACGGTTTGCCCCGCTGGCGACGCCTCCGTCACGATTTCATGAGATCCTCGACTGTATCGCTTGAGGCGGTGATCTTCACCGAGGTTCTTCCACCTTTGCTCAACGAGTTTTGCCTCGTCTTCGGCGATCGGCCGGTAGTCTGCTTTAGCCAAACATCGCCCAGCAGGGCTGCGATCCGGATTTACCTTGCGACCCAGACCATCTCCATGAGACCTGACCCCCGGCGCCCTCTCAAAGTTGGGGCTCCTTCAAGGACGCCCCACTGGACAGTCCGGTCCGCGGTCGGCAAAATGTTCGCAGCTGCAGACCTGGCATCGGCACTCCTCTCGATCACGAATGATGGCCCTTTTTGCGTCCCTTATTTCAAGATTGCGGGCCGACTGAGTACCAAGCCCTCCGCTGGCACGGATTATCTTGCCACGATCCTCCCGCGAAAAAATACGGCGTGAGTACCAGTGGCGGACGTCGTGCTCAGTCCAACCTTGTTCGGGCCAGCACTTCGCGTCTGCTGCTGAAACATTTTGGCGGGCAAGCCCATGGTCTTCGTAGCTGACGAGACGCCGTGGGCCCTGGCCTTCGGGCTCGCCTGGCTGGCCCTCGTTCTGAAGCGGTTTTCCCCGCGAGCGCCCCCGTCTGGGTGGAGTTCTTGGAATCCCCGCGCCAGAAAGACGCGGGCGTTGTGCGCCACTAGAACGGGCACGCGAGTGCCCGCGCGAACGACTCCGCCCATGACGGTGCAGGCGATGACTCTCAGCCCCCGGTTCGTCCTCGTCGTCATCATTGCGATGTACCCGCCTCCAAACTGGGCGGCTTGTGAATCGGTCATGCATCACGAACGCGAAGTGAGATCCCTCGTTATGTCCGAGCTCATATTGGACGCGCCCGGAAAGGTCAACAATATCGCGCGGGTCACCTGCAAGGGATCGTCGTCGCATGGTTCCCCGTATATGGGATTGCCAATACCCTGCGGCTGGAGCATCAATTGTAGCTCCTCCTATGTCGCTGGCATCGCAGCATCAATGTCCGTTGGCGCCACCTCGCGGTCCGACTCGGCGGGCACGTGGAAATCCTCAACGAACTCAATCTGCGCAGGTTGCCCCGCGATAGGAATGCCCAACCAGTCCGCCAGGTTAATCTCGTCGTGGCCAACGTAGATCCCCTCGAAGAGCTCATCGGCAATCTCTCGAGGGACACTCTAGCTCTAAGATACCCGGCGGCCGCAAAATGGACAGCAGCAGCAGGGGCGTCTTCGGGTTCGGCCACTAGCGCCCCCCAACCGACATACTGGATGTCCGAATCGGTTTGGGCCAAGTGCATCGACGGACCCCTGCTCCCCCCATCGCCTTGGAGGCAGCCATGACGGAAATGTTGCGCGATATGGCAGACCTCATATCCCATGGTTTTCCCAGTGGCATCCTGCAGGTTACCCCGACGTCCCTCACCCGTTTCCTGAGGTGCGCCAGCGGCCTCTACCTGTCCCCAGAAAAACGCCTTCATTTTGTGGTCCAGTCAGGGGATGCCAAGAATTCCAACATGCCTCTGCCATGCAGTCGCCGTCGCGCGCCCATTCCCTTGCCCAACCTTTTCCACATGATCTAAACGCACGTCGGATCGCACATCGTACCTTTCAAACTGGTCTCTTCTTACCAGAATCAAGTTCAGACTCGGCGGGTTGCCCCGCAGAGCCTACACAGGGCAGTGGCTTGGGCAAGGGGCAGCCGTTGCCGACGGCCCCAGATAACGAGCCCAGGAGTCTTGCGACCCCGTGGGCTGGCCACCATGTTGGCTGAATAAGGTGGTGGCTTCAGTTGGTCGTGGATCATCGTCCCAGACGTCGGTTGCAGGCTGCCCTGCAGTAGTGTCGGTGCGAGAGGTTTCGGCACGGTGACCACGGCTAAAGAAATCACCAACGTCGCCAGGGGTTCGCACGGCAATGCGACCATAAGACCTAATGCGCTCGAGTAGAGGATAAAACTGTTGTTGGTCCCTTGGCATGTGGTGGATGGGTGGTTGTAGTAGTTGTTGTGCGCGCGACGCACCCACCCCCAGAGCCCTGAACAGGATGACTGTCAGGATCTGGGAGTTGGGGATATTGAAGCCTGCGGCCTCGGCCTCGAAGCGTTCTATCTCAGGCGCGCCAACGTCTGGTCGATCCGCTCTCCCACATGGACGCGAAATTCGATCAGAGCCGTTTCTGAACTCAGTTTGCGTTCCTCTCCTAAGTGTTCGAACTTAGTGCTGAGGAGGAACATGATATAGGTGACGCCGTCAGTGTGGCGACAACCATTATTCACGCCAAAGTTAATGGTTCCAGAAGGTACTCTCTGTAATGCCGCGGCCTGTTGGGAGGGGGTCATGGTGCCTGTGGTCGAGTTGATCCAGGCATGTACCTCGCGAGCGAACTCGCGGAAAAGTACATTACCGGCAGGGTCCCAGTGGGGGCCAGTAGTACGCGCGTCGTCTCCACCACGCTGCACGTGCCAAACAACGCGTCCGATAGCGACCCGTAGGAAACCAAAGATGGCAACACCAATCCAATGGCCCCTTAAGTCGTGGTCGGATGTCTGCGGTTGTGCGTTATGATACAATGTCGTTAACCTGCGTGGGGGTGGAGGCGGCACAATGTCGTATCGCATTGTGCCATGCACTGCGTCTTCGAAAAAGGGTTCCCAAGTGGAGTAGCAGGGTGGATTTTTCAGGAATGCAATAGCGCAGGGAAGTAGGACTCATGAAAAAACTCCGCGAGAACGGAGGTAGCGCTGCCAGTGTCCTTGCGGTTGTGCGTAGATATGTACATCCCTCCGCGCAAACCCACTGCACCATGATGTTCCACCATGTCAGTAGTCCACCAGATAGTGCCGTAGATGGTGAGGAGTAGGGCTAGAGCTGACCACCATAGGCCAGATCCGCTACCAAGTTTGAAGGGGCTGGGAGGCCCAACCAGAAGCTTCGCCTAAGGCGAAGTCTATATCCAAATTTGTTGTACCGTAGTAGCGATAGTCCCAAAAGTAGGAGACCGTCGCGGGAGCGACGGGCCGTGTCAAGCGAATACGTTTTCGGTCTCAATGGCAAAAAGTGTGCCTCGCGATGAGGTACAGTCATATGTTGGCGGCCAGTCGCTTGAGCACAAACGGCCGCGGACAAGCGCTCGTTATCTCTCGCCTTTGCCCCAGCCTCCTTCCGAGTACACAATCTGATCTGACAGCACGTCGACCTGCAAAATCAAAAGATAACATTGTCGAGCAAACGCGAACATGGATCACGGATCCGTGGATTTGGCGCGTGGGCGCCCCGAAAAACATGGCGCCAGGTTCGCCTGATTTGGCGGCGGAGCGTGCCGAGGATGCACGGACACGGGACACATCGCTGTTCCACGCGCCCTCATCCATGCTTGCGGTTCCTCGATTCATGTCTGGAGCATGGGCTGCCTTGTGAAAAGACGTGCGTCCTCTCGGGTGTGCTCTGCGCGCAGCCCAAAATCACTATATAGCCCCGCCTCCCCCCAAGAACAGGAGGACTCAGACCACGTCCGCCACGGCACCCTGCTTCCTCGCGAGCTCGACAAGGCCCTCCTGTCTCGGGCGGGCTGGCAGCACATAAGTTCCCTAGAGACGCAAGCGTTTCTGTTGTGCCTTCTGGCATACAGTGTGATCCTCCTGTCCCGTCCTGATCCTTCTCCTCATTCTCCTCATCACCGTCCTCCTTCGCTTCCTCCTCCTCCTCCTCCTCCTAATCCTCATCATCATCATCATCAGCAGCAGCAGCAACAGCATCAGCATCATCAGCGTCATCATCATCAGCATCATCATCATCAGATCACCACCACCACAATCAGCATAATCATC
>CAUYUJ010008147.1:155466-192966 GCA_963575745.1 Prorocentrum cordatum | reverse complement strand
CACCACCGCTGTCCCCACCACTGTCCCACTGTCCCCACCACATTCCCACTGTCCCCACACCACTGTCCCCACCACCACCACCGTCCCCACCACTGTCCCACAGTCCCCACCACTGTCCCACTGTCCCCACTGTTCCCACCATTGTCCCAGCTGTCCCCACCAGTGCCCCCATCAGTTTCTCACTGTCCCCACTCTCCCCACCATTGTCCCACCACGGTCTCCCCACTTTCCCCACGGTCCCCACCACTGTCCCACTCTCCCCACTGTACCCACCACTGTCCCACTGTCCCCGCCGCTGTCCCACTGTGCTGTCCCACCGTCCCTACTGTCGCCAACACTGTCCTACTGTCCCCAGTCCCCACCACTCTCCCCACTGTACTACTGTCCCACCACTGTCTCGCCACTGTCCCCACCACCACCGTCCCCACCACTGTCCGCACTACTGTCCCACTGTCCCCGCACCACTGTCCCCACCACCACCGTTCCCACCACTGTCCCAGTATCCCCACCATTGTCCAACTGTCCCGAGGAGCGGGAATCGTTTGCTGGCGGCGAGGGGGCGGGAGGGGGGTTCGAACCGGTAGTGACCCCCCCCCGGTTTTCTGGGGGGGGGTTCGAACCAGTAGAGAACCCCCCCTTTTCATGATGGACTGGGGGGGGGACAGGAGTTCGAACGGATAGTGACCACCCCCCGGTTTTCGAGGGGGGGGGGGATGAGCTGGGAACCCCCAGTGACCCCCCCCTGGTTTTCCGCCAGAAGCGGTAGAACACGCTCTTTCCGATATCATCATCAGCATCCTCCTCCTCCTCCTCCTCCTCCTCCTCCTCCTCCTCCTCCTCCTCCTCCTCCTCATCATCATCATCATCATCATCATCATCATCATCAGCAGCAGCAGCATCATCATCATCATCATCATCAGCAGCAGCATCATCATCAGCAACATCATCATCAACAAAACCAAATCAACATCAAAATCAACATCAGGATCATCATCATCATCATCAGCAGCAGCAGCATCAGCATCATCATCATTATCATCATCATCATCATCATCATCATCATCATCATCATCATCATCATCATCATCATCATCATCATCATCATCATCATCATCATCACTAGCATCATCAACAGCATCAGAATCAATATCGACATCATCATAATCAGCATCATCAGCAGCATTTTCATCATTATCAGTATCACGATCATCATCATCATCATCATCATCATCATCATCATCATCATCATCATCAATATTATCATCGCCATTATCATCATCATCTTCATCTTCATCTTCATCTTCATCATCAACAACCTCTTCATCATCATCGTCGTCGTAGTCACTGGCGTCAGCGTCGTCATCATCATCACCACCATCATCATCATAGGCATTGATGTCATCATCAGCATCCTCCTGATCTCATCATCATCGTCAGCACCAACATCAGCATCATAAACAACATCAACTTCAGCATCAGCATCATCCTCACTATCGTCACCATCATCATCATCATCATCATCAGCATCATCATCAGCAGCATCGTCATCATCGTCACCACCATCATCATCATCATCAGCATCAGCATCAGCATCATCATCAACAAAAACACATTCGACATCACCACTATCAGCATCATAATGATCCTGATCATCCTCCTAATAATCATCACCATCGTCAGCATCATCATCATCAGCGTCATCATCAACATCATTAGCATCATCATCATCAGCAGCATCGCCATCACCATCAATCCTGCTCCTTATAATAGTCCTCACCATCGTCAGCAAGATCATCGTCGTCATCATCATCAACATGATCACGATCATGATCATGAACATGATCAACCTCATCATCATCAGCATTATCGTCGTCTTTATCGTCATCGCCGTAGGCATTATCGTCATCATCGTCATCATCAGCATCATCATGACCGTCATCATCAGCAGCAGCATAATCATCGCCATCAGCATCATCATCTGATCATCACCCTCAGCATCATCATCAGCATCACCATCATCATCATCAGCAGCATCGTCTGCCCCTGTTTCTTATGAGCAAGTCCCCCTTTTCAAACCACCAAATATGTCCGTGGGCTGGGCAGGGCGTTTCGCGTGAGTGTTTCCTGCGTTTCATGCCACTGAAATCTACAAAGAGGGAGACGCTTCCCTGGTCGCACTCAACCAGCGCTTCGCTGATCAACACGGGTGGAGGGTTGGTCGCTGGTCGCTTTCAAGATGGGAATCTCGCTTGAGCGCCGCGCACAGTTGCTTGATGGAGTCGCCAACATGCCCAAAGATGAAGGCACCCACGACGCGACGGTCCAGCTTCATCACCATCCTCATCATCCTCATCGGCATCCTCATCCTCAGCATCATCAGCAGCAGCATCAAAAACAGCATCATCATCATCAGCCTCATCATCATCGCCATCGCCATCGCCAGCATCATCATCATCATCATCAGCATCATGAGCATCCTCATCATCATCATCATCATCAACAACAACGCCATCATCCGCATCAGCATCCTCCTCATCGACAGCATCGTCAGCATCAGCATCATCGTCGTCGTCATCATCATCCGAATCATCAACGTATTAATCGTCATCATCATCATCATCATCATCAGCAGCAGCATCATCAGCATCGCAATCATCAGCAACATCGTCAGTATCAGCATCAGCAGCATCATCATCAACATCAGCATCATCATCAGCATCATCGTCATCAGAAGCATCAGTATCATCGTCATCATCGGCATCAGCATCAGCACCGCCACCGCCATCATCATCATCAGCAGCAGCAGCCACAACATCATTATGATCAGCAGCATCATCACATCATCATCAGCAACAACATCGTCATCGAAATCCGCGTAATCAGCAGCATGATCAGCACCATCATCATCACCATATCCATCGTCATCAGTATCACCATCAGCAGCAGCATCATCAGCAGCAGCAGCATCATCAGAACCATCATTACCACCAAAACACCATCTTCATCACCGTCATCAACATCATGTTCCTCCTCATACTCATCATCATCACCGTCATCAACAGCATCAGCATCAACATCATCAACATTACCATCCTGGGCATCATCACCGCTAGAATCACCACCACAATCAGCATCACACTACCACCACCACCACCATCATCAGCAGCAGAATCATCATCGTTGTCATTGTCATCGTCATCGTCATCATCATCATCATCATCATCATCATCATCATCATCATCTTCATCATCATCATCATCAGCATCATCATCATCAGCATCATCAACATCCAGCATAAACATCATCAGCATCAACAGCACCATCAACAGCAACATCATGTCATTCCTCGTATAGCGCATCCTCCCTCTCATCCTCCTCCTCCTCCTCCTCCTCCTCCTCTTCCTCCTCCTCCTCCTCCTCCCTCCTCCTCCTCCTCCTCCTCCTTCTCCTCATCATCATCATCAGCATCAGCATCAGCATCAGCATCATCATCATCATCAGCATCATCAGCATCAGCATCAGCATCATCATCATCATCATCATCATCATCATCATCATCATCATCATCATCATCATCATCCCCTCCTCTCCTCCTCCTCCTCCTCATCGTCTTCATCCTCATGATGCTCCTCCTCCTCCTCCTCCTCTTCTCCTCCACCTCCTCCTCCTCCTCCTCCTCCTCCCACCCCCCCCTCCTCCTCCTCCTCCTCTTCCTCCTCCTCCTCCTCCTGCTGCTCCTCCTCCTCCTCATCCTCCTCTTCCTCCTCCTCCTCATCATCCTCCTCCTCAGCCAGATTGCGCTCGGGCGCCCTCTCGCCTGCAGGAGGCGCCCGCGCGTACTGACACTCAGACTTCGGAGTGGCCACGAGTGTCGGAGCCACAGGATCCGGATGGTTGCTACCAAGACCCAGACTGGCGGCCGAGGCAGCAACAAAAAATGGCGGTGTGAACCATGCAAGGTATACAACGGTGCACGCTACGGTTCCTGCTGGTACGATCAGCGGACTCCAGCGCGGCCAGGGACACAGACGAGGACCAGCACCACGACGAGCAGCTCGCCAATGTACAGCACTACCGTGCAAAGCTTGCCGAGCTCCGCAAGCTCGCCGAGGGCCCGTTCTTGGATGAGGCCCTCCAGCCGCAGATGGCGCAGCTCGAAGAGAAGCTCGCCGCAGAGCAAGCAGCACTGGACAACGGAGTGCCGCGCTGCTTCACGAAACGCAGAGTGGTACGAGATCGCATCAGGGCCGCAGACCAGAAGGAGCGCCGCCGGCAGAGGATCGACTCGCTGGAGAAGGAGCTGGCAGCGACGCAGGAGAAGCTCACGGACGAGAGAGCTAAGATGGAGCGGTTCAACACCAACTTGGACGGCCACACCAAGCGGATCGAAGAGCTGGCGGCGCCTCCTCCTCCTCCTCCTCCTCCTCCTCCTCCTCCTCCTCCTCCTCCTCCTCCTCCTGCTCCTGCTCCTGCTCCTGCTCCTGCTCCTGCTCCTGCTACTCCTCCTGCTCCTCCTCCTCCCTTGGGCAGCAGCGCTGGCCTGCAGCAGGCGGAGAAGTGCCCGGACGGCGGGGCCGAGCAGCAGGAGCGGCTCGCGGCCGCGCTGGTCCACGCCAGGGAGCAGAAGAAGCAGAAGGAGGAAGCGGCCGCCAAGCACGCCGACCGCCTCAAGAAGGCCGAGGCGGAGCGGGCAGCCCGCGCAGCACGCGGCAGAGCCGACGGGGACCGCAGCGCCAGCGCCGACACCAAGAGGCGGCGCTGCCCCCGCGGCGGAGAGGCCAAGGAGGACCTCATCGAGCTCGAGGCGGGGGCCAGCGAGCTCGACATCAGCAAGAACCTCGTGTCCGCGGGGGTCACTGCTGAGCAGGCTGGCAAGGTGGTGGGTGCTCCCAAGTGTCTTGTTGGCGAGCTGCAGCCAGGCCACACGATCACCATCAGCGAGAAGCAGTGGCTTCCCACGCGTGGGTAGCGGCGGCACCAACCGCCGAGGGCCGAAGGCGAGCCTCGCTGTGTACACGATCAACGCCAACACGGTGGGCTCGCTGGAGCGCGCCATGATGCAGGTCAGGCGCGAGGACACGGACGCCATCATCCTGGGACAAGAGCTGCAGGCCAGCGGCACGCGGCAAGAGCTGTTCCAGACACGGAAGCGCAAGCAGGGATGGAATCTAGGAGTCGCGAGCAGCGCGAAGACCGAGGCAGGCCACAGCGCTGGAGTTTTGACTGCGACGGCACGAAGCAGGGGCATGGACTTCGCGCGCAAGGGGATCAACCAGTGGGACATCAGACCACGTGAGTCCAAGGGCAGACTCGCGGTGGCATGGGTTGATGCATACAGCGAGAGAGGCCTCATCTGCGGTGCCGCCTACATTGGGAACAGCGAGGGCCTCGCGCCGCGGTACCAGCGCATCCTGGCGAAGTGGGTCTCCACCATGGACGCAGAGCTCAGAGATCGTCGGCAGAATGAACGGGGTCATCGTGCGCGACATGAACATGGGTACCTGCACGAGGCCAGACGGCGAGAGGTGCACGCGGGACTACCTCATCGTCTCGCGGGGCCTGGCGTCGGAGAGGCTCAAGGCACAGGTGATGGAAGGCTACAACACGGCGCCACCACGACATCGGTAAGATCTACGTGCTGCGCAAGCGGACGCCCGAGCCAATGACGCGGCCGACGGGATGCCCGACACAGCCAGTGACCTGGCCAAGGCCGCTAGCAAGCAACAGGGAGTACACACAGGGCCACATCGACGGGCACTGGAGCGAGCTGGGGAGTGCCTACGAGAAGCGCGTGAACAGGTACCACGGCTTCGAGGGCGAGGACCTGCGCAAGCGACCGGGCCATTTCGAGAGGGCGAACTACAAGTGGCAGCAGCGCCGGCCCAAGCCGTGCGCAGCGGCCACGGAGCAGCAGCAGTGGGCCGAGGGCGCCGAGTGACTGGCGCGGCGTCTCAGGCAGCTGCAGGCGCTGGCCCGAGCATGGCGGCAGAGAGGAGATGACGGCACATCGAGGCGAGGCCAGCACATCGCAGACGGCCTCCTCAGCCAAGACATCGCCCTCCCGCTGCCCTCGGCGAAGGCGCCTGGGCAGACAGCAGAGGGGAACGACGACACTCCAGAAGGCGGCGAGCTGGAAGGAGAAGAGCTGCGGGACACGGAGGCCCAGGAGGCTCACGCCACATGGGACACGATCAGCTGGCTGCTCATCGTGCACACGCTGAAGGACATGCGCCTCAGCAACATAGACGAGGGCGCCCAGCACTACCCGGGCTACATCGCCACCCTGCTGGACCTCGCCAGCAGGCGCTAATGGAAGATGGCCCACCGCGCAGCAGCAGCGAAGTGGAGACAGTGGGTGGTCAAGCACGGAGCGCAAGGAGCGGGCGCACAACACGAGTGGACCAAGGCGCCCGCTCCGTGGCAGCCACAGACGGGCAAGGAGGCCGACGGCAGCGAGGGGATCCACGTGCTGGCGAACCCGCAGAAGGCCGCGGAGGCAGCGCTGCAGGGCTGGGAGAATATCCGGGGCGACCCTCTGGATCACCGAGCCCCGTGGCTGCAGCCGCCCACCGCCCTCGAGTGGGCGGAGTACAGGCCGCGGCCCATCACCCCGAAGCAGGTGCTGGAGGCGCGCGGCCGATTCAGGCACAAGACGGGACGCACCCGCGCCTGTGGGGCGAGGGCGGAGTCCATGGAGCTGCGAGGATCGCGAGCGCCCTCAATGCGCTGGAGGCGGGCACGCCGTGGCCGCAGGCGCAGGACACCACCCTCTTCTACCAGAGGGCGAAGTCGGCAGGCGGCATCCGCAGCCTGGGCCTGATGCCGGAGCTGGCGAGGCGGTGGGAGACGGTCCGCATGCCGTACGCCAAGCGCTGGGAAGATGCCCACCGCAGGCCCTACGACTAGACGGCGCGCGGGCGGTCCAGCGAGAGGGCCGCGTGGGAGCAGGTGGTGTTCTGCGAATCCACGGTGGCCGAGGGCATGGAGTACGCGGCCACGTACTTCGACTTGGTCAAGTGCTTCGAGTACATCACGCACGAGAAGGTGTGGCAGACGGGAACCCGCTCAGGGTTCAACAGAGCTATCCTCAAGATGGTGCCGCGCAACTACTCCATGATGCGCCGCATCGTCCTGGACAATGCATACACGGAGGGCAGACGCCGGGCGCGAGGCATCGCGGCGGGCAGCCGCCTCGCGCCCCTCTGCCTCAAGATGGTCATCTTCGGGGAGCTCGACGGCGTGGCCGCGGACTACCCATGGGCATCGCTGTGCCTCTTCTTCGACGACCTCGCGGTCGCCACGAGAGGAGCGCGGACGTTCGTACAGTGCTGGCATGCGCAGGTCGTGCAGCGGCTCATCGACATGTTCGAGCGGCTGGACATGAAGGTCTCCAGAGGCGCGGAGGGCAAGACGGTCACCATGGCCTCGACCACCGCTCTGCAGGACGGCCTCGCCAAGCGCGTGAGACCGCTGGGCGTCAGGCTGGTACGGCACGCAGACCACCTGGGAGTCACCACAGCAGCGGGCAGGAGACGACGAGTCAGCGCCTTCAGCAAGAGGGCGAGCAAGTATGCCGCGCTGCGAGACCGCATCGCGCGCATACGACGCGCGGGTGGCCCCGCGCAGGCGATCATCAGGCAAGGCAAAGTGCCGACTGCCATGTACGGGGTGCAGGCCATGGGCATGGAGAGCTCCACGCTGGTGCACCTGCGGCAGAGCGTGGCGACCTCCTTCATGGGCAACACCATGGGCAGGTCAACGCCGCTGGTGCTCCTAGCCGAGGACGCCAACCCAGGCATCCGCGCCAACACGGAGCCGCTGGTCAACTGGACCATGGCGTGGCAGGAGGTCGACAGCCAGCCGGACCTGCAGCGCCAGCTCCAGGGTGCCTGGAAGAAGTGGGTATACCGAGTGGGCCGTGCCAAGACCCCATGGCTCCAGATGCGAGGGCCAACGGGAGCATTCGTGGCGACGACGAAGTGGCTGGGCTGGCAGACGCAGGCAGCCCACAGCATCACCATAGGCGAAGAGGTCCTGGACCTCAGGACACTCCCGATCAGGGAACTGAAGCAGCGCATCCGCAGGGCCACGGAGGACAGCCTCAAGCAGGAGTGGCTCGCCAAGCACGGGGAGACGCACGGCATCACCAGCCTGTTCGTCGAGCCCGTGCGAGCGCTGCTCAAGCGACAGCGGACTGGACGCTGGACGCTGGAGCATCAGACGAGAGTGCGCAGCCTCTGGAGCGGAGGCACATGGCCGCAGCAGCGGCTATACGACAAGGGCGCCGCGCAGGACAACATCCGCAAGGCGTGCCACGGCGGAGCAGGTACGGACCGCCACAGGACCTTCGTGTGCGCGGTCAGAGCTGAACACAGACGAGCTGTCGGAGGGCAGCACATATGCCACTGCGGGGCTGCGAGGTGGCCTGAAGCGTCGGAGGCGCAGCGTGCTGCATCCGAGGCGCTCTGGGGACGGGGCCTGGCGCCCGACCCCGCGGAGGAGTTCAAGCTGTGCCCTGCCCTCCAGGGACACCAGCGCCGTGGAGGGCGACTTCATCGGGTTCGTGCAAGGGGACGTCTACACCGACGGGAGCCTCCTGTACGGCGAGTTCCCAGCCCTTCGGCGAGGAGGCTGGGCCTTCGTCCAGCTGGACGAGCAGCACGAGCTGCAGTATGCCATGTACGGCCCGCTCGAGGGCACCCAGAGCGACCAGTCCATCTACAAGAGCGAGCTAGTGGGTGGCGATCGCCAAGGTCCTCGAGCGGGCCTGCCCGCCAGTCAGGATCTATTCGGACTGCAAGGCCATGATCGACGGCTTCGAGAGAGGGCCCGCATGGGCCGAGCGCGCAGACACAGCCCACAAAGAGGTTTGGCTGCGCTGTTGGAAGCTCGTAGCAGAAAACGGAGGGTTAGGGCCGCTAGGAATCACAATGCACAAAGTCAAAGCACACGCCACCAGGACCCAAAGGGCTCAGATGGGGCCTCAGCATTTCATAGGCAATAATCTAGCGGACACCCCACGCGAAGCGTGGGGCTCAGATGAATCAGCATGAGGCCTGACATAGGGCCACATACATTCAGGGGTACAGTTTGATTTCGGATATTATGGAATTTGCCGCGCACGTCGGGGTCCTCGGCCACGGGCTCGAGGACACATCCGAGGGCCCTGGGCCCCGTGGTGCCCCGAGCACCCCCCCCCCGACGCCTACTGGGGGAGTGGAGGACCCTGCGGGCCCTCCACAGCCCCCACCTGGCCCCGTGGTCCCCCCCCCCCCCGCGCCCCTGGCGGAGCTCGGAGATCGGCGTGCCGAAGGCCACCAGATAGTTTGCCTGCCTAAAGTAGCTTTCTGTCGAAGGTGTGCCAGGTACGCCAAGGACCGACGGAGAGGTTTGTTTTCCAGTTGCCTCGGGGGTAATCATAGGGTCCTAGCTGGCCGTTTGATTGTGGCAAGGTAGGCACACCACTACGAATCAGATTCGTTGAGGCTCTCGATTGCCCAAGATAGGCCTGGGACGAAGGGCGCCTCCTAGGGTTACGTCGCCGACCCTTCGGCCGCCTTGACCAACCGACAGCGAGCGAATCCTCAGCGAATCCTCCTCCTCCTCCTCCTCCTCCTCCTCCTCCTCCGCCTGGGCCTCCGCCTCCGCCTCCGCCTCCTCCTCCTCCTCCTCCTCCTCCTCCTCCTCCTCCTCCTCCTCCTCCTCCTCCTCCTCATCCTCATCCTCATCCTCATCCTCATCCTCCGCCTCCTCCTCCGCATCCTCCTCTTCTTCTTCTTTTGTTTCCTCTTCCTCCTCCTCCTCCTCCTCCTCCTCCTCCTCCTCCTCCTCCTCCTCCTCCTTCTCCTCCTCCTCTTCCTCCTCCTCCCCCTCATCATCCTCCTTCTCCTCCTCTTCCTCCCCCTCCTCCTCCTCCTGCTCCTCATCCTTCCCTCCTCGCCCGTCCTCATCCGCTCCTTCCCCGTTCCAGGCAGGGCGCGGCTGAGGGAGGGCCCAGACGGGGCCCATCGAATACGCCACGGGGCGGCGTGGAGGCCCCTCGCAGGACGAAGGCGAAAGGGCAGCAGCAGCGGGAGACATCGGGAGGCAGCGGGAGGTCCGACGACGCCAACCGCGTACCAGACCAGTCCAGACACGGGTTTGCCGCGCGTGCCAAAACGCGCGGCAGCGTGCATCGAGCTATTCTGGCACTCGGCTGGCGTTGCCCAGCGGGGCGGAGCCAGGGGCGAGGGGGCGGAGGCGGGGGCGGAGGAGCAGGAGGTAGGAGACAGGCTGGAGACTGGCGATGGCAACGACGGCAACGAGCGGACGATGACGGCGACCGCGGTCCTGGGTGCTGGTGGCGGCGCCGACAACGAGTCGCCTCGCCTCCTGGGCAGAAAAACCCGGGTAGTCTTCACAGCAGGCCCCTCTCCCGCCACCTCTACGCCCAGTCCAACAGTCCTCCTCAGTCCTCGCTCCTCACTCCTCGCTTCTCACAGCTCATGCCCCACTATTCACTCATCCTCCACTCCTCACTCCTGACCCGCGATTCATCATTCCTCCTCCTCCTCCGCCTCCTCCTCCTCCTCCGCCTCCTCCTCCTCCTCCTCCTCCTCCTCCTCCTCCTCTTCCTCCTCCTCCTCCCCCTCCTACGCCTCAAGCTTTTTGTGCGTCGAGTCCTTTCAGGGGATAGGCCCGCCGCGCACACACGCACGCGTAACGTGCGCCGGCTGTATTCTGGGGAATTTCGGTCAGGCATGCCCGCGGATTGAGGGACGCCCAGCAGGGCGGCGAAAGTGCATGTGTCAGTTTCCATGGGAAGGGGGGCCCAAAAGATGCGAAATCACGTCAGAGTTCCACATCCAGGAGTCGCAGCAACCTTACATCACACGTCCGCATTGCCCTCGTTCTTGGGTTTTTTCTCAGCAAGGCTGCGAAGCAGGGATGGGAAGCATGCGTCTCTTGTGGCATCCTGTGGAGCGAGCTCGGCAAGTTACACCATCAGCATCAGCAGCGCTCCGTCACCTTCGCAGACGTGGTGGCAGGCAAAGGCAGCGCGGGCACGCCCCGCTCCATCCTCAAAGCAGGGCCGCAGCCAGCGCCAGGAGGAGTCACCCACGCGGCCTCAGTTCTGCTGCCGCAGTTCGCCAAGGCCAAAGAGTCCAACAACCAGGCCAAGCAGCAGGCGTTGCTGGCAATCTGCCCAGAGCTGGAGGAGATGTGGAAGACACCACCCATCAAGCTGGCCGAAGAGCAGCTCGCCAACGCAGCGCAGAGGCTCCGACAGCTCCAGACGCAGCAGGGCCGAATCAAAGCTTGCCCGATGTAGTGCCAACGTGGAGGAGTGCCTGGCAGCCCAGGCTAAGGTCGACCAGTTGGTCGGCGAGACCACTGTGGGAGCAGCTACAGCAGCCCAGCAGGAGAAGCAGGAGGGCTCCAACGATGACACCGATTTCCCAGAGCTGGGCAAGCAGGATCTGGAGTCGCTGGGACCTGATGGCAAGCGCGAATATGAAGAAGCCAGCAAGGCGGCCGCAGCCGCAGCAGCCACGCTCAAGCAAGCGGCAGCTGCTGGACAGAATGCTGAAGATGCCGAGGAACGTCTCCGCAAGCTCCACACCGCCGTCAGCAACAAGTGGAAGAAAAGCACCGATGGGACAGTCCGACCAGCAGGAGAGCAACCAGCGGCGGCTCCAGCGGAGAAGCCCTCAGCCAGCGCAGGTAACACAGAGTTCACAGACCCCGAGGCTGTCAACAAGCACATCGAGGCCACAACCCAGTTCAAGGTCAAAGTCAAGGCACGGGCGTCGACGGCAGCGACCGCCAGCGGGAGGGCAGGTGCTGATGCCGATCGGCCCAGTGGGTAACCACGGCACAGGCGCCTCCAAACCCAAGAGCGCGGTCGCGTCTGTGGACCGCACGCTTCACGTGCCGTTTGCGAACGTCACGCACTTCGGGGAGAAAGTGAGAAACTACGTACAGCACACCAGTCTTGATGTCGTCGGCATCGCCGAGCGCCACTTGCTCGCGGGAGCCGCCAAGAACGAGGCCATGAAGTTGCAGCGCCAGGGGTGGCATTCGCAACACGCGTGGACTCCAGATACACCCACGAGGAGGAGGAGCGAGGAGGAGGAGCGAGGAGGAGGAGGAGCGAGGAGGAGGGGGAGGAGGAGGAGGAGGAGGAGGAGGAGGAGGAGGAGGAGGAGGAGGAGATGGGGCACCTGCCGGCTTGCGCGAGCAGGTCTACCGACAGCAGCACACCTTCCTGACGCCACGGTGAGGAGCGCGTTCCAGAAGAGTTCGAAGGACATCTCAGTCATGATGTGGAGGCTCCAGGGGGCGACAGTGGCGCCCATCTGCGTCTACCTCGACTCGGGGAACAGGTTCGAGAATAAGAACGCCAACAAGATGTTCCAGTTGACGCGTGCGATGGCAGTGCTCTGGGTAGAACTCGGCGACTGGAACAACACGCCCGAACAACTTGCCAAAACAAAGTGGCTGAAGGCGATGGGCGGCGAGCTGCGTATCCCCACGGACTGCGTCTTAACATGCACGTCAGGGAAGGGCAGGCTCATTAACTACCCCGTGCGTGCTCGACTCAGTTCCTAACGCTAGCGAGGCATTTCAAAGTAGCCAGGGACGCCCCGTGGAGCCTGCACACACCTTGGGCTCGATGTGGCGCTCACAGCTGGGACTGCAGCAGTCAGCATCAGAGCGGCGCGGCTGCCCATGAAGATCGAGGCCCTGACACGCAAGATCCGCATCCAGAAAGGACCCAGAAGGGCGCAACGAGACAGGGAGCGCCACGCCAACCTCCACCAAGATGATGACGGAATCGGCCTCGATCCCAACGCCAACAGCGAGTTCGACATTCACCGCCACCTCTTGGACACTGAATACGAGAAGGAGGTCAAGGCAGCAGCGACGGACGACATGTGGTGCCAAGCGCTACATCACCACCACAACGAGCCAGTGGAGTCGGCCACCAAAGAAGTGCAGGCAGCATGGAATTACCGACGTGATCCGGAGAGCGCCAAAGTACTGGGCCAACACTTCGGACAATGGACCAGGGCGGCGGAGCTATCCTTGGGCCTACTCCAGGGCACCGACCAAAAATCTGCACAACAACCAGGAAGAGTACCGCATTTCGAGAGGGAGAAAGCAGCACATCAAAGAGGGTCCGAGCCGTTCGAGAATGCAGCCAAGCGCAAGGATGCCAACTGCTGGGAGGCCATGGCAGCGCGAGTACGTGAATGGGCAGTACTCCACCGGTGCCACTCCATCAACAACACCATGCATACGGTCATCAGCGCGATCGGCAGGCTAGACAAGCAGCTCGCCAACTTGAGGACGAAGCTCGACAGCAGATACGACCCGAGGGACTTCCACAAGGATGGTCAAGTTCTACGGCGCATTGGGACACACCTGGGTTTCCCACCAGAACAACAACAGCTGACCTCGACGGCCACCAACAGGTCTACGACGGCGCCATCCACCACCGAGTACGACGGCATCCTACGCTTGGTCACGCGGACGCTCAGCTACCAGTGCCACCCGACCACTGACGTGAGGCTTGGCAGCCCCATCCAAGAGATCGTCAGCGCGTTGGGGGATAGCGTCGCCAGTACCGCCGAACCGACATGCCCAGCTGCGAGAGGACCGCCACGAGGCTCCACCTGCGAAGGGGACCTAGACCCGTTCGACTTCATCGACCAGCAGGGCCAGGAGGACAATGCCGAGCACGGCGTCGGTTCGCAAAGTCCTGACGTGCCTTCAGGGCTACAAGGGGCTGCCGCTGGCGCGGGGCGCGGAGAGCGCGCCGCTACTGGAGGGGTAGCGCGGGCGGGGTCAGGCCACCACGAGGGGCGGCGCGATGGCCAGGGGGGGCAGGGGAGCAGCTCTGGGAGCACCCCAAAGCCCCCTCTCCAAGGCAGGCACAGCCACGCGACCGCTCCATGGACGTGGAAGAGGTGAAGGACGCGTCACATATCCAAGGCGGTATCATTGCCTGCGCATGCCAACGAGCAGAACGACACGCGCAGATCGCATGGCAGGACACGAGGCGTCAGATACGGTACTGGGCCACCCAAGCTACGACAGGAGGCATGCAGGGAGCGCACAGGTACCTGGCCAAAGAAGAGGCCATTCAACTCACCGACGGTTGCTTGGAACCGAATACTATGGAGTGGGAGATGGACCCCACCAAGGGCCTCGAGCTCCGACGGAAGGCATGGGAAGCACGATGGGCCAAGCACAACGACCACATCGATGAGACCAACTACCAGCTCACAGGAGGAGCTCGAGGACAGGCCTTACCAAAACATCAAGAACCTTCAGTCGGCGTTGGACAGCTTCCCAGCCAAGTCAGGAAAGGGAGCAGACCAATGGGCACCTGATCAACTACGCGCACTCAGTCCAAGCTGCAAGGAAGGGTTTCTCACGATCCTCAACATGTGCGAGAGGCAACTACAGTGGCCGCGTCAACTCACGCAGGCTTGGTACGCTACCCTACCCCCAAGGGCGAAAAGCAGATCGCAGAGAAAAAACGACCAATTGGCTCACGACCGATGCCAGTGAGAGCGCGGGGGAAGATGACGAAACAGAAGCTCACCGACTGGTGCGAAAAAAACTGGTTTTAGGGATGCGGCAGTTCGCAACAGCTCAGCACTACAAGCGGCTATGGTTACACTCATATTGGATGAGAGCCGAGCACGCCTCCAGGAGGCCAGACAGGCCAGCTTCTTCCAGGACTTGGAGAAGTTCTATGACCTTGTGCATCCTGAGCAAGAGGGCCTCGGAGCTGGATTGCCCTGCAGCCGAGCTCTACATGTGCATTGCATCATACTTGAGCCCACGTCTTGTCAAAATGAACGGGAAATTCAGCACCACCATCACTCCGGCCAATGGCATGGCCCCAGGCTGTGACAAGGCCAACCACGGAGCGCGTGCCCTGCTGTAACATGTTATTGAGGAAGTGCATCGAATGGCACCGATGGCAAGGATCCGACAGCTTGTGGACGATATCAATTCGAGTGGAAGGACCTCCAGACGTTGTGGGCGCAGCGATCGCGGCAGGAGCGGACACCCTGGTGCAAGGATGCCTGGAGGCCAGACTGAAGATCTCCAACAAGTCCACCATCATGGCGGTCGAGGAGCAGGATGCCGCCATGGTATCCGCTGCGCTGGAAAAGAGAGGCATCATCATCAGTCGGGCGGAAGTGATGAAGGACCTGGGGACCGACAACACCATGGGCCATAGGCGGGCCAGAACCACGGGACAGAAACGCGAGCGCCCGGGGCGAGTTAGGGCCAACAGGGCCCGAGTGTTTGGCAACCTGGGGCGAAACCGTCGCAAACGTAGGCTTCTCTTGTCGAATGCCAACGCCAGAGCCTAGATGTCCTACGACAGCCCCCTCGTTGGCATACCCCCCTTCTGAAGTCCGTCGACGGCGAGGGCAGGCGGCGGACATGGCGGGGTTTCACATGGCGAGAAGAATGAGAGAGAAGGAAAAAATATTTCAAAAGAAACACGCTGCACAGCCTCCGTGATGTTGCCGCTGCTTGAAGGGAAGGACGCCTGGGCCGAAGGCGTCAAGAGGCAGGTCCGCGGGTGGATCCAGTTTTGGACGCGAAGTCCAGGCTTACGAACGCTGTCCGTGGAGGACGGACGGCACGAAATTTTAGAATCGCCAGGTCGACGCGAAGGGCCCGCTGGAGAGCTGCGACGGGGCCCGTGGGAGCCCCAGTCGTTACGCCACGAGGGCTCGGGTGGGCTGGGATCGAACCTGATCCGTGGGAGGCCCCTGACGGGAACGAGCGGAGGTTCGATCCCGACTCGGACGGGGACCTGACCGAGCTGTGCGGACCCAGGCGGGGCAGCACGCTGAAGGGGGTCCCGCTGGCTTGGGGGGGAGAGCTCACGATGCTTCGCATTGACACAGCCCGCATGCACAAACGACTCATGTTTCAGGAGGCAGGGGCCCTCGAGAGTGTAGCCTGTTGCACCCATTAGACTGGGGCCCGTCTTCGTCCGGCAGGGTACCAGACCGACGGACTGTGTAAAGAGTGCGGTCTAGGTGTGCATGACAACATCAGGCACCGATTGTACGAATGCCCTGCCACCTCGCAACGTGAACACACATGGGTCATCAAAAACCAAGGACTGTGCGAAGAGCTGCCCTGTGGTTGCGGGGCATTGTCCCTGCCAGCTGGAATTCGGTCCCGCCGCCGCCAGTCTGGGGAGACCACCGTGCTGCGAGCTGTCGACGCCCCGTGCCCCACCCTAGGCCCCAGCGGAGCCCCACCCTCGGGCCACGCGCGCATTGCTGCCAGTGTGGTTCCTGGACGGTTCGGGGTCGTCATCGGACCGACGCGAGTGCCGTGCGGGGGGGGGAGCTTACATCCAGCAGGGGCCAGGGATCTCTAACACCTCCTCCTCCCCCCTGGGCCTGACCCCCTCGGACGCTTCCCCGACCCGAAGGTGGTACGGCGGAGGATTCGACGGTAAGCAATCGGTCCCAGCATCGGAATTGGCGGCGCTGTGGTGGAGCCTTCTTCTCACGCGAGGTGACACGGTGATTCAGACTGAAGCTCAGGAAGTCTTTGATGGCTGGCACCAAGGTAGATTGCAGAAGCCGAGCGGAAGTTTACGGCACTGGTGGGAGCGCGTGGCGGAAGCCTGGCGGAACCGCGAGGGATCTGTGGTGCTTCGCAAGTGCTACAGCCACTTAGATGTTGCCTCCCACCGTCGTGTGGGCCAATGCCCAACCGTTTCGAGAGGCAACGAAGTGGCTGACAGTTTTGCACAGCTTGGGGCTGAGGAGGCCTCGAGGGCGATCCGCTCGGAGGTCCTCGCCCCGCGCGCAGGCGACGCCGTGGCCACCCGAGTGCACCAGCGGATGGCGGCACTGCCAGCCTGGTGGGCGGCGAAGGCCGCTGGCAGGCAGGACCGCCCCGCCAGAGTAGCGCCAGAAGGGGGGAGGGGAGACCTCTAGGGCGTGTGATCGAGCTGGAAAAGGCGTCTGGGCACGTCTTCGGCCGTATGGGCTCCGGGAGCTGGGCTTGCCGTGAGTGTCGGTTGGGCCCTGGCAGGGGCTCGCTGGTTGACTGGCTCGAAGGATCACGCTGTAGTGGGGACCCCCTGTGTAGAATCCGCAGCGAGGCTGGAACCCCTGTCCTGGTGCCCCCCCAACTCACCAGCCTGGTCTGTACCCGAACCAAAGAAGTCCACAGCTCCCACGTCTGCGGGATGCTGCATGGACTTGTATGGTGCTGGAAAAGCGGACATTACGGAAGCGTGGCAACCGAGAAGGGTAGGCTCCTGTTGCTGTCGGAACCGTGTTTGAAGGTTTGCACCCCCTCGGGCAAGAACTATTTGAACCGAATTCAGAAGGGCCTCCTCCCCAAGCCAGGAAAGCTCTGGCCGATCCAACCCCGTGCCGAAGGGAGGGAGTCTTTGGTGGGAAAAGGAGTTGCCAATTCCTTCTGTAAGAAGGGTAAGAAGAAGACCCTGAAGTAAAGTACAACTGTGGGCAACCCCCACAGGGGGGTGCTGCCAGCCAGCTGTGTCAACGATGCTGACTGGCTCCGATCCGATCTCCCCGATCTCCTCCTCATCCTCCTCATCCTCCGCCTCCGCCTCCGCCTCCGCCTCCGCCTCCTCCTCAGTTCGCTCGTCTCGTCAGCACACTCGTCTCGTAAGCACGCCGCCGCGCCCCAGAGCATGCGAGCTCCCTAGGGACAACTTGCTCCGTTCGCCGAGGGCCCTCCTCATGCGCGCGGCCGCCGCGGCCGCCGCCACCGCTTTTGACCGCCGCCTCCATCGTCACGCCGCCGGCATCGCTGAGATGACTGTGGAAACAGCCACGCGGTTTTACCCCGTTTTGAGCTTTCACTTTGTATTCCCGATGTCGGTTCCGTTTTATATCAAATTGCTGAAAACTGCTGACCGTTGTGGTTCAATTACAATGCCATTTTGGGCGATGTATCACTCGGTTGTCATGTATCCGCATGCCGCAATGCGCTTCCAACGCTTTTTCAGCTTTCTCGGAGCTTGACAATTCCGAAATTCCTGCCCCTTCCGGAGCTGCCGCTCCAAGCTGCCGAGAGGTGATCCGGAGAGTCCTGCCAGAGAGGTCGGATCTGGGATCAAGAATCCTGAAGATGCGATGCATCAGAGCTGGGAGCTTCCTGAGAGGTCGGATCCAGAATCCAGAATCCAGACTCTGGGCGATGCGATGCATAGGGCCAGAGAGCCACCTCGAATCTGGAATCAAAAATCAGAAATCTGGAATCCAAAATCGGGAAGATGCGATGCATCAGAGCCGGGAACTTCCTGAGAGATCCATTCGACACTTCCCCCCCCCGTGCCGGCACCCGCCCCCCGGTGTCGGCACCCGCCCCCCGATGCTCGCACCTCCTCCTCCCGGTGCACCTTCCCCCGGTGCCAGCACCCCCCTTCTAGTGCCGGCGTGCCAGCACCTCCCCCCGGTGCCGGCCTCCCGCCCTGCTGGCCACCCCCCTCCGGTATGGGCGTCCCCCTCCCTCGTGGTGTCCGCCCCACCCCCCACCCCCCCCCGGTGCCGGCACCCGCTCCCGTGGTGCGGCCCCTTCCCCGCCCAGTGACGGCCCCACCCCTCCCCCCCTGGGTGCCGGCATCCCCCCCCCCGCGCCGACATTCCCCCCCCCCGGTGCCGGCGCTCACTCCTGGGTGCCAGCCCACCCCCCTCCCCGGTTGCCAGCACCTCCCCCTCCTCCGCCTCCGCCTCCTCCTCCTCCTCCTCCTCCTCCTCCTCCTCCTCCTCCTCCTCCTCCACCTCCTCCTCCTCCTCCTCCTCCTCTTCCCTCCTCCTCCTCCTCCTCCTCCTCCTCCTCCTCCTCCTCCTCCTCCTCCTCCCCTCCTCCTCCTCCTCCTCCTCCTCTTCCTCCTCCTCTTCCTTTCCTCTCCTCCTCCTCCTCCTCCTCCTCCTCCTCCTCCTCCCTCCTCCTCCTCCTCCTCCTCCTCCTCCTCCTCCTCCTCCTCCTCCTCCTCCTCCTCCCTCAACCTCGTCCTCTACCTCCTCGTTCTCGTTCTCGTCCTCTCCTCGTTCTCGTCCTCCTCCTCCTCCTCCCTCCTCCTCCTCCTCCTCCTCCTCCTCCTCTTCCTCCTCATCCTCCTCCTCTTCCTCCTCCTCTTTCCAAGCCCACATCACCATCACCACCATCATCACCCTCACAATCACCATCACCATCACCATCACCATCACCATCACCATCACCATCACCATCACCAACACCATCCCCATCATCACCATCACCAACACCATCCCCATCATCATCATCATCATCATCATCATCATCATCATCATCATCATCATCATCATCATCATCATCATCATCATCATCATCATCATCATCATCATCATCATCATCATCATCAGGAGCGCCCCGGATCGGCGGCAATGGCCGGAGGCCACTACAATCGGGAAGATGCGATGCATCAGAGCCAGGAGCTTCCTGAGAGATCGGATCAAGAATCCAGAATCTCAGAATCTGGAATCCGGAAGGCATCAGCGCCGGGCCTGCTCGAATCTGGAAACCAAAGTCTGGAAGATGCGATGCATCAAAACTGGGAGCCTCATCTGGAATCCAAAAACCGGAAGATACCATGAGCCTCCTGAGAGGTCGGATCCGGAATCTGGAATCCGGAATCCGGAGGATGCGATGAATCAGAGATGGGAGCTTCCTCGAGTCGCGTCGGGCGGGCGGCCGGAATATAAGAGTATGATGCGTAACCGAGCTGGCACGCGAGAACCCTAACGGGCGGGTCGAGCGGGCAGGCAAACTCTACCGGGCGGGTCGGGTCGGGCGGGCAAACATCAAGATATTCTGCGTAATCTAGCTGGCACGATGAATACCGAACGGGCGGGTCGGGGCGGGCAGGCGCACCCTAACGGACGGGTCCGGTCGGTCGGGCGGGCGGGACATTAAAGCACGATGCATAATCGAGCCGGCACGCGAGAACCCTAACGGGCGGGTCCAGGCGGGCCAGCGGACGTAAGGTCGGGCGGGTTGGGTCGGGCGGGTGGGACATCAAAATATAATGCGCATTCGACTTGGCACGGGAGAATCCGAACGAACGGGCCGGGGCGGGCGGGCGGACCCTAAAGGGCAGGTCGGGTCGGGCGGGCCAGGTCGGGCGGGTGGGGCATTAAAGTACGATGAGTAGTCGACTTGGCACGTGAGAGCCCTAGCAGGCGGGTCGGGCCAGGCGGACGTACCCTAAATGGCGTGTCGGGTTAGGCATCTCAAAAAATACGGTGCGTCATCGAGCTAGCACGCGAGAGCGCTGGGGGGCGGGTCGGGCGGTCGGGCGGGCCCTTACGGGCGGGTCGGGTCTGGTGGGGACACTGCAATAGGATGCGCAATCGAAAAGGCACGCGGGAACCCGAACTGGCAGGTCGGGGCGGGCGGGCGGACCCTGTCGGGCGGGTCGGGTCGGGCGGCCGGCACAAGGAAGTATGATGCGTATAATCGACTCGGCACGCGAGAGCCCTCGCGAGCGGGTCAGATCCGGGCGGGCGGGCCCGAGCAGGGCGGGTCGGGTCGGGAGGACGGGCCATTGGAGTGTGAGGCGCGTTCGCCTTGGCACGCGAGGATCCTAGCGGGCGGGTCGGTGCGGGCGGCCGGACCCTGCGTCGCGGTCGGGTCGGGCGGGAGTGACGCTCGAGTAATCGAGCTGGCGCGCGAGAACCCTAGCAGGGTGGGTCGGGTCGGGCGGGCGGGGCACCAAAATGTGATGCGCACTCGAACTGGCACGCGGGAGTCATACTGGGCAGGCCGTTTTCGGGGGGGTGAGCTCGTTTCTCTCCAGGGGGGGGGGGGCTGTTTCATGTTCGAGGGGGCAGGGGCTCGTTTCTCTCTGGAGGGGGGGGAGGGCCTGTTCCGTTTTCGGGGGGGGAGGGCTCGTTTGCGTTCTGGAGGCGAGGGGGGCCAGAGGGGGGGCCTGTTTCATTTTCGAGGGGGCAGGGGCTCGTTTCTCTCTGGAGGAGGGGGGGGGGGAAGGGCCTGTTCCGTTTTCGGGGGGGAGGGCTCGTTTGCGTTCTGGAGGCGAGGGGGGGGGCCCGTTCCCACGTCCCTCTGCAGAGGAAGGACGGGGGGGTGGCCTGTTCCGCTGCTGGTGGGGGGAGCCCTAGCTGGAAGGGGAAGGAGAGGGGGGAGGGCCTGTTCGAAGGGGGAGGGGGGGGGGGGGGGGGGGGACCTGCAGCCGAGCCGGGGCCCAGACCAGGCTCCGGTTTCGAGGGGCACGTGTCCCGCTCCGCTCTGGGTCGGGCCCCGGGCCGGCGGGGCCGGGACTGGGGCCGGTGCTCGGAGCCGGGGCCGGGACGAGGGCGGGGGGGTCGGGGCCCGGGCCGCGGCCTGGAGTGGCGCCAGGGCCCAGGGGCCGGGGCCGCGGAGCCGGGCCGCTGCCGGGGGCTGGGGCCAGGGCTGACGCTGGGCCGGAGCCGGGCGCTGGGCCGGGGCCGGGGCCGGGGCCAGGGCCAGGGTGGGGGCTGGGCTCAGGGCCAGGGCCCCGGAGCCGGGCGCGGGGCCGGCTGGGACTGGGGCTGGGGCTGGGGCCGAGTTGGAGGCTGGGCTGGAGCTGGGCCGGGGCCGGGGCCGGGGCCGTGGCCGGGAATGGAGTGGAGGAAGAGAGGAAAACATCGAAGGGGTGGGGGGGTGGAATAGGGAAAGGGGGGGAAGTTGAAGGGGGCACTTCCAGCGAACCCCAGATCGGCGGCACTGGCCGAAGGCCATTACAACATGATGCGTACTCGAACTGGCACGCGAGAACCCAAAGGGCGGGTCTGGGCGGGTGGGCAGACAGGAGGTCGGGTCGAGTCGGGCGGGCGGGACATGAAAGTATGATGCGTAGTCGAGCTAGCACGCGAGAACCCTTGCGGGCGGGGCGGGTCGGGCGGGCGGGGCATTAAAGTATGATGCGCAATTAAGCTGGCATGCGAGAACCTCCTAGCGGGCGGGTCTGGGCGGGCGAGCGGACCCTAACGGGCGGGCCGGATCGGGCAGAGTGATGCGAGAGTATGATGCGTAATCGCTTTGGCACGCAAGAACCCCAACGGGCGATTCGGGTCGGGCGGGCTGATCCTAGGTCAGGTCGGGTCAGGCGGACGGGGCATGAAAGCACGATGGGTAATCGAGCTGGCACGCGAGGCTCTTAGAGGGCGGGCCGGGGCGAGCGGAACGGAACGGAACGGACACCATGGCTCCACGAGGGAGCGGCTGGGGGGCCTAAGCCCACTCACTTCTTGATGCATTCGTCCTTCAACATATCCCAGATTGGCGATTTTCCACTTGTCGTCCCAGTAGCTGTCTGTACATATTGTTTGAAATCGTCTGCCCAGCGAGTTTTCGGACGCCCCTGGCGTCGGCGGGCTGACGAGACCAGATCAAGATGTGGAGTCCAATTTACCACCTGTGTCGGCCATTATGAAGCTTCCATGTTGACAACTCCCTGTACCCATGCCCTGTTCTTCCTTCTGTAAGACCATGGCCCAATCATCGACCTTGTATTGCTGCATCCGTCGTGTTGATTCATGGGTGGTTCGCTTGATCCAGTCTTACCAAGGCTCGAACAAGATGTCATCGATACCGTTGTTGCTTGAATTGGCAGTGTTAAGGTGGGGATTGGCGTTGGTGCTGGCGGCGGGGTAAGCGCTGGTGTCGGAATACAGGCTGAGACTGGTCGCCTCGGTACTCACATGACCAAGCGGAGCATCTGTCGTTGTATGTTGTTCAACCTGCATTGCATTTCCAGCGTAAACGTCCAGCTTTCGATTCCGCACGACACAATCGAAATGGTTGTGCCATTGAAAAGCCAGGGCCAGTCGCGTAAAGAGTATGATTTGTCAGTGTGCTCTGACAGGCGGGCGGTTCGGGGCCGGCGGGCTGACCCTAATAGGCGAGTCAGGTCGGGCGGGCGGGACATTAAAGTATGATGCGTAATCGAGCTGGCACGCGAGAAGCCTAACAGGGGATGGGTCGGGCGGGCGGAGACTGATGGGCGAGTCGGGTCGGACGGGCGTCCCCTAAGTGGCGAGTCGGGTCGGGCGGGCGGGACATTTAAATATGATGCGTACTCGAACTGGCACGCAAGAACCGTGACGGTCGGGTCGGGGCGGGGCGGCGGACCCTAACGGGCGGGTCGCGTCGGGCGGGCGGACAATTCAAATATGAGTCGCACTCAAACTGGCACGCGAGAAGTAACGGAAAGACCGAGGTACGAGTGATGACGTTATGGTGGGGGGGAGCCCTCTGGGGAGGGGTCCAGGGGAGGGGCTAGGCGCGCACGTTTGGTTGGTAATGACCGCCCGGGGGCCGTTTCCCTTGTACTTGTTCTAGTGAAGCGGCTCGCGGGCGCCTTCCACGGCCCGTTTCCTTGTATTTTGTTCGAATGAAGCGGCTGAAGGGCCCCAAGACGGCCCAGGAGGGCACCAAAACGACCCAAAGACTTCCCCAAGAGAGCTTCGGATGGCCTCCAGACGGTCCAAGAGAGCCTCCAGACTGCTCCAGAGGCTCTCCAGAGCCGCCCCAGCCAGTAGTGGGCGAGTCAGGTGTACGAGTTGTCCCAGCATATATAGCAACAGTGCCCCTTCCCCTCCTTTCCTCTCCACTCTGAATTCCAATGTCGTGATGCGCTTTCATTTCTGCGTCACAATCGTGATGCGCCCGTTTGTTCCGCGCCACAGTCGTGAGGCATTCCGCTTCTGCTTCACAGGTCGAGTTTGTGAGTGCACGCAGTCGCTCTGCAGTGTAACTTTCATACATATATTCTTGAAGCGTTGCTGATCGCATAATAGTTTGCCCACGAGTCCCTCTGGACGCACGGCTCAGAAGTGGTGGTGGCTAACATGTTTGATTTCCGGAAACACTGGTCCAATCCGGAATCCGAATGTGGAACCCCGAGTCCAGAATCTGGATTCTGCATTCTGGATTCGAATTCTGGATTGGACCTCTTCGTCTGGACTCTCCGGATCGCCACTCCAGCTGCTGGTGTCTCACTACGTTTCCGCTTACAGGTCGCGCCGTTTTTGCTCGTCGTCGAGTTTCGTGTTTTTTTCCCGCTCTCACCCCTCCAAGGAGCGAACATCAAAAAAAAACATACAAAAAGGTCGCCTCGAGAGACGATTGAACGCCGCCGTGGTGGCCGCCGAAAACGCCGTTCTCAGTCGTGTCCGCCGCCGCCTACGGCCGACGACGCCACCGCCGCCGCCGAACCCGCCCGCGGCCACGCGCGCGGCCGCGCCCTCTGCGCGCTCCTCCCACGAGCCGAGCGCGCCCGGCGGCGGCGCCGCCGCGGCGCAGCCCGCGTCCGCCCAGGCGCGGTCCATCAGCGGCGCGCGGTGGGGTTTCGCGCGCGGGGCGCGGCCGCGGCGCGCTGACAGCGTCGGCGACGACGACGGTGACGGCGACGGCGACCAGCGACGGCGAGAGCAACGGCGACGGCGACGGCGACGGCGACAGCGACGGCGACGGCGACGGCGAGAGCGACGGCGACGGCGAGAGCGACGGCGACGGCGACGGCGACGGCGACGGCGGCGGCCGCGGGGGATGCGCGCAGGCCGCGGCCACGGCCACGCTAACGGCGGCGTTGGCGGCGGCGGCGACGACGGCGGCGGCGGCGGCGGCGGCCACGGCGGCGCCGACAGCCGGCTCATCGTCGTCGGAGGCTAGGGGCTAGGGGACTTGGAGGGGGAGGGAGAGAGGACGAGAAACCCAGAGGAGGAGGGAGGGCGGGGCGAGGGGGGAGCGGGGCAAACTAGGCGCACCCGCGCCATATCCGACATCCCACCCTTCCCACCCATTCCATCTCATTGCGCTGATGTATTAATTACTCCATCGGCCGGCGGGTGGCATAGCGGACGTGGAACTCCCAAAAAGACCTCGTCGCGTTATGCGTCATGAGACGACAGAAGCGTTGCACATTACGACGGGAAGGGGTGGCGGATGAACTAGAGGATCGACCGTACTTGAGGAGCAACAGTGTGCCAGCACGCTTATTGGTCAGTGGCGTGCGCAGCAACTGCTACCGCGGCCTATTGCTGCAAGGGGCCTGCTGGTGTTCCGTGAACCACCGACGCCCTGAGCTTGTGGTAGGCGTGAAAACACAACACGCTTGGTCGCATCGCGGCACGGCGGCCGAACGCACAATCTGCGCATTTGCACTCGCTATCGGCCGCATGGCCAAAAATTAAATGGGGCGAGGATTATATCTGCAACCGAAGAGGCACGCGGAAACAACACAGACATGCATGCGGCGCGAAGTCGCCCACCCTCCTGCGAGGGTCTTGAGTAGGCCCGATTGTCACGCTGGCTTGAGCGCGCGCAGCACGGCGAGACATCCCCCCACCGCTCACCCACCGCCCCGCGAATCGCCGCGGCATGGCCAAGCATCCAGACGCTTAGAGATCGCGATCTCAGACGACGGAGGAATAAGGGAGGCACGGAGCGATGCGGAGAGGGCACACTGGACCTGCAGCCGCGGCCCGTTCATCGCGAGCCACCGCTACTGCCGCGCTCCAGTTCGCATCGGGGGCGCTCAGAGAAGGCGCCACCTGGCCAAGGTTAACATGGCGCCGCTGGGAGTCCTGCTCAATTCTACATCGCGGCGCACCCCATTTGCCCCGAATCCGTCGAACGATCGGGATGGACTGGATGGCCGTCTACGACCGTTCTCGCAACTGCGACTGCCAGCCTCGCGGGGCGCGGCGGCCACGCCTCCAGGGGCAGGCGGCATTCACGACGCACGCAGTCTCGGCGCCACCAAGCCATGCGTCTCGAAAGAAAACAAGCCGGCCATGCGGAACGAATTAGGCGGGGCAGCCCCAGGACCTCGTCGAGGGCAAATTCTGGGCTTTGCAAAGCAACTCGCGGCAATGGAAACGGCTGCGACGGGTAGCTCAAAGCGGGTGGAGCCGCGCCGCTGCACGCGAGCAAGCTGACGCCGGCGGAGCAAGCAGCGCGTGGAGGGGCCCGTAGAGGACGTCAAGCTAGACCTCGGAGACAATCCAAGCCACGTAGAGGAGCCCGTCGGGGCCAGGAGCGCTGCGCCGCACGAGCTCGAGCGCATTCTGAAGGTCCAAGGTTCCGGGGGGCCCTGGGCCGGAAACGTCGCAGGCCGGGCAACGCTGCCCCAGGCAACGCTCGACGCCCAGCCGGCCAGCCGGTCGAGCGCGAAAGACCGCGGCCCAATGATTGCGGAGAGCCTACAGGATCCTGAGGGGGTCTCGGGCGGCGCCATCCCGGAAATCCGAGAGAGAGCGCTCAGGCCGAATCCCCGCTAACACCAGACGACGCCCACGTGGTCTCCATAGCATAGCGCGGCGGCGGATAGCCTCGATAGTCTCGAAGTGACGAACCGCTGCCTGATGTTCTCCTCATCGGGTGGCATCCCGAGCAGACTGAGCTGCACCGCGATGATTAGCTCGCAACTCTGCTGAGCGTACTGAACGGAACTGGCGTCGACGCCGGCGTCTTTGAGAACCACCAGTGCGCATTCTGAAATGACAGGGCACGCGCGCCGTCTTCTGCGCTAGAGATGAGAAGCGAGGCAAATTGCACATCCTGTCGCCGCGCAGCTCGCGACAGGCCCCTCAGTGCGATATTGCGCCCGCCGCGGGACCGCTCAGCTCCTGCGCGAGGAGGTAACCGCTGCAATTCATCTCGCGTCTGCTTAGCCGCTTCTACCATGAACTCCTTCATGCACACCAATTGGAGAACAGGCGGGAACCTCTTCGACTCCGCAGCCGCGACCAGCCCGTCGAGAATAACCTCACACCTCACGTCGCTCAACACCACATCAGGGACGGCGTGGTCAGCGGCGTTTTTTCTGAAGCCTCGCAGCATCGAGTCGCCGCTGAGCCCGCGCTGCGACATCTCACCGGGGTCCGCGCCGCCGTTGAGAGAAACATCCATGCCCGGGAGGAAGTGCTCAGGACTGGCAGCGAACGCCCTGTCAATGGCGGACGCCGCGCATTGCTGTCGACTGATGTGCACGGGGAGGTCCGCGCGTACCTCCAGCGCCATATCAAACAAAGCTCCCCGAGAAGATTTTTTCTAGAAAAAGGAAAATCCATTCGTTTGAAACGTCCTGGCCATCAGCAATGGAGTGGTCATCGGGGTCGGCTCGTCATAACTGAAGGGTTCTCCCTCGCGCGTAAAGTCGCCCATGGTAATGAGCGCCCCGCGCAACGCACCGTTGCTGTTCCAGTCGACCGACTCCTTCCACGCATTGGCAATCACGGGTTTGGACTGCGGGGCAATGTCGCAACTGCAGACATTCATGAGATTCGTGGAGCTGCGCCCGCATTGGCGATCAACGTGGAGCAACGCTACCCCGACAGGAACAAGAGCTTGAAATTGAACGCGCGGTCGCTGTTCCGGGGGGGCCCATCGCGGCCATGGAAGAAGACATGCTACTCCACCCGGGCGAGACTGCGAGGCGCGCGAATGCCGGGCCTTGCATGGGAATGCAAGGGAAGGGGGAGGAGCCAATCAGCACCACGAGCCGTTGACGCACGCCGCGCGTCTCTTGCAACATGACGAGAGCACCGCGCTTCGCGACGGCAAAGCCTCGCGCGACGCCGCCGTGCACGGCAGCAACGCAGGACTCTGATATCCCATGAAACCAGCAGAGCAGACGCTGTGGGAAGTACCTGCCAGGGACGCCAGCGATTGTTGAGGAGACCACAGCGAAGTGCCAGCGGCGCGGAATAGTCGTTGGAACTCCGCGTTGGTGAATTGATTGTCGCTCCCAATACCGTCGATGGCTGCACCATCCCATTGAGTCGCGCAGCCGCCGTCGCTGCGTTGCCGACTTCGACCGAGACGATGGGGGCAGAGTCGCGAGATATGATCCCGTCGCCACCAACTTTCCGAAAGAGAGGACCTGCATGCCGCCCCCACAGTCATCGGACGAACTTCTTTGTCTGGAGCTCGCGCCTGGGCATCTACGGATTTCGGTTGACGCTGATGCAAAACGGGGCGACGGCCCCGCTGGCGTCGCTGGCGGAAACGCGCGCCACAGCCCTCCATGTCGGAGGTTACGCGCAATAGAGACACACTGCGCGAGGAAGCCGCCGCGCCGCCGAGTACGCAAAGAAAGGAACGCCTGGATGGGACGCCCCCCACCAGTTCGACATCTGACGTTGCCACTCCCGCAGCTGCGATCCATGGCCCCAGCGCTCGCCGCACACCAGATGGCTGCACTGCTGAAGGCGTTCCACGTGTGCGGAAGTGGGGATCTGATCCCACACCGCGAGCGCAGCCATGTCCGGGGGCGGGAGGGTGGCCTCAGCTATGGCCAGGGTGGCCTGGATGCGCGCGACGTCAGAGCGGAGCTGCTGCTGCTCCTGCTCGACCGCGAAGGCACGCTGGCTGATGTCCCGCACCGTGGTGTCCAGGGCGTCGAGACGATTGTCTTGCTGACGGGCTTGACCCAGAATGGTCTGGAGCTCGCTGTGGAGCGTGACCGTGGCATTCTGCATTATGGCGGTCGTCTCCGCCGGTTGCCTTGAGGTGGCCAGTTGCATCTGTCATGTAAAGATGTTGGTGAGCTTGGCTTCAAGCGCGACTTGCCCAGCACCTGAAGCATATAGAAACCTTCCCATTTGTGCGTCTGGCGGCGTGTCGGTCCCAGTGTTTGATGTTAGAGCAACGGCGGCCCAAGGATCGCGTTCCCGAAGCGGGTCAGGAGGCCGAGGACGCTCAGAGCCAGGGAGCGTTGCGAAGCGGTCGATGTCGTCCAGTAGTTGCTGTTCATCGCGTCGTTGTCATCGACGTTGTTCCCGTCGAGCTTGCGACGCGGCACCTCCTGAGCTGCCCGCGCCCCCTTCCGATGGGTGCGGTCCTTTGTTGTTGCCGGTGGTTGCGTTCCTTCGTAGCACGTCATTGGCGTTCACGTCGTGGCTTTCGGCTGGCAACTGGTGTTGTGGAAGCCTCTTGTCGTTGACCCCTATCACTACGCGATCCGCTGGCCGCCGCGTGTCGACGCCGATGGCCCTGCGAGCGCCGCTGCGCGAAGCCATTCTGAAGACAACGGGCGCCGCACTGCACTCACAGAAGCGGACTCGGCGAGAATATGGAGGGTGTCGGTTCGAAGAGCAGCACCGAGAATATGGAATACTGAAACAGCGATGATATGGATAGCGAAGCGCTGGAATGGGTGGCAGCTCACCCCTGGCTGTTGCTGCAAGCGCAGGGGCCCAACCGTCGAGACGATTGGAAGGGAGCCGACCCCCGCTTAGGCAGTTATGAAGTCACCATCTTGGCCTTGAGCCGAAATGGCTACGGACGGATGAGCTAGAGGATGAGCTGGAGGGAGGGGGTGAAAATGAGGAAGGAGGAGGACGATGAGGACTAGCAGCAGCAGGGGCAGGAGCATGAGGAGCACGAGCAGCACGAGGGCCATAAGTAGAGCAGAGGATACCTGTGTGAGCTACGACTCCCTGGCTCACCCTCACCCTCCTCATCCTCACCCTCACCGACATTATCCTCATCCTCCTCATCACATCGTCGCCTTCATCATGAACCAAGCTATTCCTGGTTCTCCTCCGCCTCCTTCTCGTCACACTCCTCCTCTTCCTCCTCCTCATCATCACAATCACCATCATCATCTCACGCCCACCACCACCACCACCACAGCCATCATCATCATCATCATCATCATCATCATCATCATCATCATCATCATCATCATCATCATCATCATCATCATGATCAGCATCATCATCATCAGCATCAGCATCAGCATCATCAGCAGCAGAAACAGAACCAGCAGATTCATCGGCATAAGCAACAACAGCATGATCACAATCAACATCACCACCACCACAATCACCATCACCACAACCACTACCACCATCATCAGCATCATCAGCATCATCAGCATCATCAGCATCATCAGCATCATCAGCATCATCATCAGCAGCATCATCATCATCAGCAGCAGCATCAGCATCATCATCAGCATCAGCATCAGCTTCAGCATCAGCATCAGCATCATCATCAGCATCAGCATCAGCATCATCATGGTCAGCATCATAAGCAGCATTATCATCTTTGCAATCAGCATCATCAGCATAATTCGTCGACCCCTTGGGGTCACGTGTGAGATGCTTCCCCCTCCCCAAACCCTTCCCCCGGGGGCCCGGTCCGGCCGGTTTGGAGGAGGGGTGGGGGGCAAAGGTGTCGGCCGCACTCTTGGAGCCTCAGGAGGCCCCAAAACAAGCCAAAAGGGTTTAAAATGGTCCCAGAACGGTCCAAGAGAGCTACGAGTCGACGAAAGATCGCTCCAAAACGCTAAAGATTGCCACCAAACGGCCCTATCAGTCCCCAAGACTTTTGAAAAAGTACTACGAGGCGCCCCGCGAAGGCCCTCCAGAATCAAAAATCGCCCCATTATCTTGGGAAAACGTGCATTTTCAGCACATTCGCCTTCTGGGCTTCCACGCGGCCCACAACGGCCCAAGAAGCCTCCAAGATCGACCCTCCGCAGCCCAAGAGCCTCCCAAAAAGGCTCCACGACGGCTTCCAAACGATTCACGAAGTCTCCAGAACCCATAGCAACGGCCCGGGAGGGCCGCAGGACGGTCCCACGAGGGCTCCAAAACGGGCCAACAGGGTCCTCAAAAGGCTGCCCCCACGGCCCACGCGGGGGGCGATTCGGTTCAAACCGCCCAAGATTGCCTCCAAACGGCCCCATTGGCCCCCCTAGACGTTTGAAAACGCGCCCACGAGGCGCTCCACGAGGGCCTCCAGAAGCAAAAACCGTCCCATTCCCATAGGAAAACATACATTTACAGTACATTCCCCTCTTGGGCTTCCACGAGGCCTACAATGGCCCAGTAAACCTGCAAGTTCGACCCCCGACACCCCAAGAGGCTCTCAAAAAGGCTCTTCGGCGGCTTCCGGGCGCACCACGAAAGCCTCAGAAACCGCAGCAACGGCCCAGGACAGTCGCAGGACGGTCCCACAAGAGCCCCACAACGGGTCAAGAGGGTCCCCAAAGGCCTTCTGGACGGCCCACGAGGGGGACGATTCGGTCAAAACCGCCCCAGCTTACCTGCAGACAATTCCCCATAGGCCCCCGAGACGCTTGAAAAAGCTACTCCGAGGCGCTCCACGAAGGCCTCCACAAGCACAAATCGTCCCATTCCCAAGGGAAGACATACATGTTCAGCACATTCGCCTCTTGAGCTTCCACGAGGCCTACAATGGCCCAAAAAGCATCCAACATCGACCCCCTACAGCCCCAGAGGCTTTCAAGAGGGTTCCAAGACGGCCTCTGGGCGCCCAACGAAGGCCCCAGAAACCATAGCAACGGCCCGGGAGAGCCGCAGGACGGTCCCACGAGGGCCCCAAGACGGGCCAAGAGGGTTCTTAAAAGGCCTCCTGGTCGGCCCAAGTCGTCCAACAGTGCACCAAGTCGTCCAACATGGCCTCCCGACAGCCCTACAGGCCCCCCAGACGCCTCAACACGCTACCCACAGGCGTCCCAAGAAGCCTTCCAGAAGCAACGACGGTCACATTCTCGATGAAAAACACATGTTTCCAACACGTTCGCCTCTTGGCCTTTCACGCGGCCCCTGAAACCGCTTGCACGCCGCAACACGCCACCAGGACGCGGCCCAAGAGGCCCTCCAGAAAAAAACATCGGCCCGTTCCCTGAGGGAAACGTCCAAGTTTAGCACATTCGCTTCTTGGCCTTTCACGAGGTCCACAACAACCCAAGAAGCCCCCAAATCAATTCAAGGAAACCCCATATGCCTCCAAGAGGGCTCCCAGACCCAGGGCCCCCGCAGCCACCGAGGACGGCCCCAGGAAGGCCCCAAAGGGCTCCCCCGACGGCCCCAAAGGGTTCCCACAGGGGGGGGGGTAAAGGTGCCAGCCGCACACTTGGAACCGGAAGGGGCCCCAGAACGAGCCAAAAAGGTCCCAAAAGGCTCCTGGAACGGTCCAAGAGAGCTACGAGTCGACGAGGGATCGTTCCACAACGCCGAGGATTGCCTCCAGACGGTCCCAGAAGCCCCGAAAACGCCCAAAGAAGCCACCAAGACGCCCCCCAGAAGCAAAAATCGCCCCATTCCCTACGGACAAAACATACTTTAAGCGCACTCGCCTCTGGGCCTTTCACGAGGCCCACAGCGGCCCAGGAAGCGTCCAAGAGCGACCCCAGAAAAAAAACCAGGAGGCCCCCAAAAACGCCCCAAACCGGCCAGCGAGGGCCTCGCGGAGGCCCCAGAAACAACCGCAACGACCCTCTCGTGGGCTCGCGCTGAAATGCGGGAAAGAAGAATGCCCCCCAAGCAAGGCCAGGTGCATGCAAGAAAGCAAGGCGTGCGCGACGCTTTTCGGCCCTGCGCGACAGAAAAAGGCTCTCACGCTGAGAGTGCAAACGCCACGCTGACAATACCAGGGAGCCTCTCTCCTGCCCTCCCCTCTCTCCCGCACTCCTGGGGCCTCCCGGGCCCGCCAAGGGCACTCTTGCGGCCTCCTGGAGAGTCATGGAGCCTCCTTCGCCCTCTCAAGCTCTCCTGGGGTCTCCCGTGGAGGAGAGGCCAGGGAGGAGGTGCTGCAGGAAATGCTGGAGGAGATGGTGCAGGAGCAGGAGGGAGGATCCGCAGGAGGGGCAAGAGGAGGAGAAGGTGGAAGGATCCCGAAGAGGTGGGAGGAGTAGAAGGAGGACCCTCCCATCCACCCTCCCCATCCACTCCTGCCACCCTCTTCATTTCCTCCAACGCCCACCTGCGATCTCGAGCCTCGGCCGTACCTCCGCGCTCGCGAAGCCGGCAGCCGCAATGACGCAGACGGGCAGCGCCGGCGGCGGACCCGCGCGTGGGGCCTCCGTGCCCTGCACACCGGTGGTCCCGTTGCCGATGCCCACGGATCCCTGCGCAGGGGCCCCGCCCCAACGGGAGGCCGGGGTGGCACGGCAGGAGGGCCGAGGAGGGAGGAGGTAGGAGGGAGGAGGTCGGAGGGAGGAGGGAGAAGGAGGAGCGGCAGCAGCAGCAGGGAGCTGTGAGCAGCACGATGGATGTTGCGTCTTCTGCGCCCTCCCCGTCGGCACACCAACCACCCATTTCGCACTGCCAGCGCCAACGCCGCAGTCGGCTGCTATTTTGAAGGCGCCCCCGGCTCCGAGAGGACGCATCGCGATCGCCAGCGCCGTTGGCTGCGGCGGGGCTCGCGGGGACACCGTGGCTCTTCGGCTCCACGCGGGCGGGGTCACCGCGCGCGCGTTGGGCACACCAGCCTGCGGAGGACTACGGGTCGATGTTGCGTGCCTGCGAGCACCCTGGAAGACCCCTGGAGGAGGGTCCCAAGGGAGGGTTAGATGCTCATTCTGGAGACCTTCCTGGAGCCACTCGCTCCACTCGTGCGTCGAAGCTGCGTCGAACCTGAGTCGAACCTGAGTCGAACGTGAGTCGAACCTGAGTCGAACCTGAGTCGAACCTGAGTCGAACCTGAGTCGAACAGATCCATTAGGTGGGCTCCAGGAAGGTCCCCGAAACGAGCATCGAAGGAGGGTGGTCCCAGGTCAGAATACCACCCCCTCCCGGGGTCCAAGCAGGTCCCGGGGGGGGGCGCCGGCAGGGGTCCTGGGGGGAGGTCCCGCTTTCAGGGTCGGCGGCACCAGCCGTAAGGCCTTCACAAGACAAGCCTCCAGCGAAATGCACGTTCGGAGAACGCTGCCGAAGAGGGGGCACCCCCAAAGGGGCCCCAGGAGCACTGCCGCTCGTTTGGGGAAGTAGCGATCAGCCTGAAGACCTCACACCTGCTCCAACCACTCCTCTGCCACGTTTACCTCAACCTCCTCCTCCTCCTCCTCGTCCACGTCATCGTCCTCGTCCCTCCTCCTCCTCCTCCTCCTCCTCCTCCTCCTCCTCCTCCTCCTCCTCCTCCTCCTCCTCCTCAGCAGAGACAGCATCATCATCATCAACATCATCATCCTCCTCCTCCTACTCCTCCTCCTCCTGCTCCTCCTCCTCCTCCTCCTCCTCCTCCTTCACCTCCCCCTCCTCCTCTCCTTCTCCTCCTCCTCCTCAGCCTCTCCTCCTCCTCCTCCTCCTCCTCCTCCTCCTCCTCATCCTCATCTCATCATCATCATCATCATCATCATCATCATCATCATCATCATCATCATCATCATCATCATCATCATCATCATCATCATCATCATCAATCATCACCACCACCACCACCACCATCATCATCATCATCATCATCACATCATCATCATCATCATCATCATCATCATCATCATCTCCTCCTCCTCCTCCTCCTCCTCTCCTCCTCCTCCTCCTCCTCCTCCTCCTCCTCCTCCTTCCTCCTCCTCCTCCTCCTCCTCCTCCTCCTCCTCCTCCTCCTCCCCCTCGTCCTCCTCCTCCTCATCCGCCTCTTCTTCGTCCTCCTCCTCCTCCTCCTCCTCCTCCCCCTCCTCAAACATACAACGATTATCAGTCTTACTTTTACAATTACTATTACTATTATTATTATTATCATGATTAGCGATATGAACCGTATCAAGATTAGCAATATGAACAGTATTGTTGCTGGTATGAATTATACTAGTATTGGCATTCATATTAAATTAGCATTAGAATTATGCTTATTAGTCATACTAGTATTCCTACTACTATTGGCATTACCATTACTTCTCGCGTTCTTCTTAGTTGTAGCATTAATACTCTTGGTATTATTATGATTCCTCGAGTTCTTCTCTTTCATTATCATCATAATCATCATCAGCATCATCATCAGCAGCAGCATCATCATCATCACAACCGCCACCACCTCCACCACCACCACCTCCACCACCCCGTCATCATCATCATCATCATCATCATCATCATCATCATCATCATCAGAATCATCATCAGCATCATCATCATCATCATCATCGACATCATCATCAGCATCATCATCATCAGCATCGTCATCATCATCATCATCAGCATCATCATCAGCATCATCAGCATCATCATCAGCATCATCATCATCATCATCATCATCATCAGCATCAGCATCATCATCATCATCATCATCATCATCATCATCATCATCATCAGCATCATCATCATCATCGTTATCGTTATCATCATCATCAGCAGCAGCATCAGCATGAGCATCATCAGCATCATCATCATCAGCATCGTCATCATCATCATCATCAGCATCATCATCAGCATCATCAGCATCATCATCATCATCATCAGCAGCAGCAACATCCTCATCATCATTACCATCAGCATCATCATCATCATCATCATCATCATCATCATCATCATCATCATCATCATCATCAGCGTCATCACCACCACAACCACTATCAGAATCCGCCGACCCCTTGTGGGTCTCTAGGCGTGTAAAGTATCCCCCCCCATAATCCCCCCCCAGGGACTCCAAACCGGCAATTTGACCCGCCCCCCCCTTGGCGGAGCCCGACTGGGACCGAACGCGCCACGGGGAAGCGGAGGGCTCCAAAACTGGCCAAGAAGGCACCAAAACGCTCCCCAGACGGTCCCAGGGGCCACGATTCGCCGAAATATCGCCCCTGGACGCCCACGTTGGCCTCCAGGCGGCCTCCGAAGCTGCCAAGACGCCCCAAAAGGCCTCCAAGATGCGCCCCAAGAAGGTCCCAAGGAACAAAAATCGCCCCATTCCCTAAGAAAAACCAGCAGTTCTCGCATGCTCGCCTACTCACAACGTCCCAGACGGGCAAAGAAACCTTCAATATCGCCCCCAGACGGCCAAAGGAGCCCCCAAGAAGGGTCGAACAGGGTCCAACAACAGCCCACGAAGCCCCCAAGACAGCCCAAGAGGGCCCCCAGACGGCTCCGAAACGGAGTCCAGAGGGCACCTTTTCGAGCCTTCGGCCCCAAGACGCCCCCAGCCTGCCCCAAGAACACCCCAAGAGGCCCTGAGGGACCTCCGAGAGAACCTCAAAAGCCTCCAAGAAGCCCCCAGGAAGCCCACAAGAGGCCCCAAAACTTGGCCCAAGATGCCTCGAGGCGGCCGGATATGACCTGCAGACAGGCCAAGATGCCACCAAAAGGCCTCAAAAGAGCACCAAGAGGTACGATAACAGCAACGAAGCAACAGGAACGATGTCGAGCGCCGTGTCATGATTCGGACAAGCCTCGTGAAATGCACTCCTGGAGGCACAATAGTTTATATAGGGGTCAGGGAATGTGGCGTAAGCCTATAGAATCATCACCATCATCACCATCACCATCACCATCAGCATCAGCATCAGCATCATCATCAGCATCATCATCATCACCACCACCGCCATCACCTCCACCACCACGTCATCATCATCATCATCATCAGCAGCAGCATCATCATCATCATCATCATCATCACCACCACCACCATCATCATCATCATCAGCAGCAGCATCAGCAGCATCATCAGCATCATCAGCATCATCATCGTTATCATCATCATCATCATCATCATCATCAGCAGCATCATCATCATCATCATCATCGTTATCATCATCAGCAGCATCAGCATGAGCATCATCATCATCAGCATCATCAGCATCATCATCATCGTTATCATCGTCAGCAGCATCAGCACTGTCATCATCGTCATCATGAGCATCAGCATTATCGTCATCATCATCACCATCCGCATCACCATCATCATCATCATCAGAATCATCAGCATCACCCTCATCATCAGCATCATCATCTTCATCATCATCATCACCGGCAGCATCACCACCAGCATCAGCATCAGCATGATCCTCCTCTTCCTCATCATCGTCATCGTCGTCAGCAGCATTAGCACACGCATTTGCATTACCATCACCATCACCATCATCATCAGCATCATCATCATAATCAGTATCATCACAGTCTTCATCATCATCATGATCATCATTGTCATGATCAGCATCATCATCATGATCAAGGTCCTCATCATCAGCATCATCGTCGTGATCAGCAGCATCAGCATCATCATCAGATTCATGCCCCCAGGTCACCATCATCATCATCACCCTCCTCGTCGTCATCAATATCAGCATCGTCATCATAATCAGAATCATCGTCACCACCGTCAGCATCATCATCGTAATCACCAACATCATCATCAGCAGCATCACCGTCATCATCATCATCAACAACAGCCTCTCCTCATCCTCATCCTCCTCCTCATCATCATCACTATCAGCATAAGCATCATCATCACCATCATCATCAGCGTCATCATCAGTAGCATCATCATCATCATCCTCATCGTCATCATCATCACCATCATCGGTCCCTTGTCCTTATGAGCAAGTCCTCTCTTCCGTACCACCGAAGATGTTTGTGGGCTGAACAGGGCGGTTCGCTTGAGTTTTCCTCGCGAGTCATCGGAATGAAACTAACAGAGAGGGAGGCTTTTCGCTGGTCGTTATGGCGTTTCGTTGATCAAACAATTACAAGGGTGGAGGGCTGGTTGCTGGTCGCTTTCAAACTGCGCCTCTCACCT
>CAUYUJ010008147.1:115466-150466 GCA_963575745.1 Prorocentrum cordatum | reverse complement strand
CCACAGTCCTCAGTCGGGGATCATCCATCCAGGGGTTGAGGGGGGGACAGGGGGGGGAGGGAGGGGAGGGGAGGGGAGGGGAAGGCGAGAAGGGAGGGACAGAGGAGGAGGCGGGGGGAGGGATGGGAGACGGGGCAGGGGAAGGAAGATGATCCCTAGACTCCACGTCCACACGGCCCCAAAAATTAGCAGAAGAAGACAAAACGGCATCCTCGGCTGATGAGCTCCTCCAGCGAATCCGTTGTTGTTGTTGGGGGGTATGCACGCCCGGACGGCGGCCCCCGCCGACCTATCAGAAGACGAAGCGCAGAGGCCGACACGAGATACCCGCCAGGAAGAAGGGGGAGGCGGAGCAGGAAAAGGGGGAGGAAAAGGGGGAGGAGGGGGAGGAGGGGGAGGGGGAGCCGGGGAGGAGAGGATATCCCGTAGCGGGCCACAGGGACACCCGAACACTCGTTTGCGCAGGGTCCAAATGGTGGGCGGCTTCCCCCTTGAAAAAGCGGTTGGGATCACTGTGCACCCGTACATCCCAGACAACGTACACAACATAATAGCGTACCACACACACTCATGAGTACGCACAGAGTACACTGATGAGTACGCACAACACAACACACGGTACCATACACAATGTACATACACGCACAGTGCGAATCCGTTTATGCGACTCCCCGTCCATGCGACGCGCCCTCCCATACGGTTCGCAAGCGGCCTGGATCCTCCGAGGTTGCCTCACATGCCAACAGGGTGCAAGACCCCCACCCAAAGAGGCCCGGTGCAAGACCGGACCCCGGCGCAGCGGGCGGCCCGAAGGCGAAGGCGGCACAAGCAACCAAGCGAGAACACGGGCACGCACAGCTCGCAGCTTGGCGAAATACAGGATTACGCTCGAAACCCGCCAGATCCCGGACAACGTACACAACATAATAGCGTCCCACACACACTCTGTACATACACGCACAGTGCGTATCCGTTTATGCGACTCCCCGTCCATGCGACGTGCCCTCCCATACGGTTCGCAAGCGGCCTGGATCCTCCGAGGTTGCATCACATGCCAACAGGGTGCAAGACCCCCACCCAAAGAGGCCCGGTGCAAGACCGGACCTCGGCGCAGCGGGCGGCCCGAAGGCGAAGGCGGCACAAGCAACCAAGCGAGAACACGGGCACGCACAGCTCGCAGCTTGGCGAAATACAGGATTGCGCTCGAAACCCGCCAGATCCTGGACAACGTACACAACAGAATAGCGTACCACGCACCCTCACGAGTACGCACAACACAACACACGGTACCATACACAATGTACATACACGCACAGTGCGTATCCCTTTAGGCGACTCCCCGTCCGTGCGATGTTCCCTCCCATACGGTTCGCAAGCGGCCTGGGTCCTCCGAGGTTGCATCACATGCCAACAGGGTGCAAGACCCCCACCCAAAGAGGCCCGGTGCAAGACCGGACCCCGGCGCAGCGGGCGGCCCGAAGGCGAAGGCGGCACAAGCAACCAAGCGAGAACACGGGCACGCACAGCTCGCAGCTTGGCGAAATACAGGATTACGCTCGCAGCCCGCCAAAGTTCCCCCACCCACCCTCCGAGAAATGCAGAAGAACCCAACGTTTCCAAACTGCTCGGTAGCCACTGGCGTCCCTGGTCGCCTGGCCAAAACATGTAAGGTCGACACCTTAGGACCGGCAGCGCGCCGCACAATAACCCGCGCTCCACCTACACCAGGGTGCGGTGGTCAGGCGCCCCCCAGCGCTAACGACTAGTGTGTGGCCAGGGGAGATGCCCGGAGACATCAACCGCCCCCGGCCCAGGGACTGTCGAGTGATGCCCTCCCGCCCTTGCAGGAGACACGAGCAAGAACGAAGGGAACGAACGACCCAGGGCACAATGCGCACAGCGGACTCGGAGTCCATCCGCTGTGCACTGCAGGGGTTTGCCGTTCCGGCTCGCGCAGCATTTCTGAAAACCATGGACAAGTCTCCATCCAATGTAGCCGGCCCGTTGCCCCACGACCCGGCCGGGCGGCCTGGGCATCCATGGGTCTACATAATCACAAGCGCGCAAAACGAGGCACAGTAGCTCCTTTCCGACTCGGCGGTCTGTGGACGCGCCGGTCGAGATGGCGAGTCTCGACCCGACGCCGCGGCCCAAGGAGCAGGGCGTGGGGCGGTGAGGATCAAAACCGCGCCCTACGCTGAAGAGTCTGAGCACGAACAACCAAACCAGTACCACACAGCCCAAGAGACCCTCCTTTGCAAAACAAATATAGTTCATGGAGACTCGTGGCACGAAACACACGCACAAGCACAAACACATCACGCACAATAAAAGATTGGAAACACACCTCCGAACGCAAGCTCCTTGAACCAATACTGCATGACCCCGCCGCCCCCAGCGAATCCGTGACACCTGGCCGTGCTTCAGCTCAGTCGAGCGCCGGCGGGCGAAGTTCGCCGTGCCACCGCCAGCAGCGAGGCCAGCGGGATCGCAGCCAACTGGGCCCTGCACTCCCAGCTCACTCGCGAGGGCGCGCAGTGGAGAGCCTGGTCGCTCCAGGCGGACCCAGTCACGCCGTCTTGGAGGAAAAAGCCGAATGTCGCCATCATGGCCTAACGACTGTTGACGATCTCGGCTGCCAACTTCGCCGCGCCGGCAGCCGCCGCGGCGGCCACGTCCGAAGCCGCCGCGCCAGCTGCCGCGGAGGGGGCAGCGGCCGCGGCCACCGCGCCGGCGGCGACGGCAGCCGAGCCCGGCAGCCGAGCCGGCCGCAGCGTCGGCCGCCGCGCGAGCGGCCGCAGCAGCGGCCGCAGCGCCAGCGGCCGCGGCAGAGGCAGTGGCGCGCGCAGCGGCCGACCCCAGGGCGGCCGCGCGGGCCACGGCGGCCGCGGCGCCAGATGAGCAGGCGGCCGCGGCGGCGGCAGCCGCATTGGAGGCGGCCGAGGCTGGCTTGAGCCAGAGGCTACGGTCACACACACACACACACACACATACACACACACACACACACACACACACACACACACACACACGCGCGCGCACACACACACGCACGCACGCACGCACGCACGCACGCACGCACGCACACACACACACACACACACACACACACACACACACACCACGCCGCGCCGCGCGCACGCACGCACGCACGCACGCACGCACGCACACGCACACACACACACACACACACACACACACGAGGCAAAACGCCGTCCTGAGGACCCTCGAGCAGAGGGTGCAGACGCCGCGGCCGCTCGAGGCGGCGGCCACTGGCAAAAGACCCTCGGCCACGGGCGCCGCCGACCCAAAAGGGGCGGCGCCTCGGTGCGAGCCGCGCACCCTCCTTGGGCGAGCTGCCGAGCGCGTCGGCGGGGGTCGGGGAGCGAGGCGGTCTGCACAGGCCGGAGGGGCGAGGAGCGCGGAGACGGCGCCAGCGCGACCGATCTGCACGGAGGACAGGCGCGAGCAGCCGCCATCCTCCTCCTCCTCCTCCTCCTCCTCCTCCTCCTCCTCTCCTCCTCCTCCTCCTCCTCCTCCTCCTCCTCTCCTCCTCCTCCTCCTCCTCTCCTTCCTCCTCCTCGTTCCTCCTCCTCCTCCTCCTCCTCCTCCTCCTCCTCCTCCTCCTCCTCCTCCTCCTCCTCCTCCTCCTCCTCCTCCTCCTCCTCCTCCTCATGCTGCCCTGAGAACGGCCAGAGAGGGAACGAAGTGGCGCTCCCGGCCACGGCGAGCCAGTCACGAACTGGTCGCCCGACACAGATGCAAGGATCGGCCCGCCAGATCGGAGCCCCTGCTTGGCCGAGCGTGGTCCTGTTTCAGCGACAAGTCCGTATGCCTCGGGTGGGTTTGATTTGCGCGTCGTCTCGAGAACGCGGTGAACCCGCACCAGAAGGACGCACGCCAAGGATGCAGGGGCCTTGGAAGGCCATGTCGGCACTCTGCGGGCGGGGCGCGGCCGGAGAAAGCGGCCAATGATAGGCCGAAGGGAAAGGATGCAAGGCTGACCTTGGAAAATATCTCATTCTTATTATGCGGGTTGACTGTACCGTGCGCGTCCTCTGCTACATGAACGCGTGCCGTTGGCGCTTCCATGTCAATAGTTTCGGCTAGGCGAGCCCCGCGAGGGCTGCGGAATGCACACGCTACTTCTCTTGAGATGACGGAGAGGGGCTGCACCGCCAGAAAACATCCACGCCAACAACGCTGGGGACCTGCCATGGATCCCTGGGAAAAGGGCGGGCAGGCATCCACATCCACCACACGGCGAGCAGTTCCCCGAGAACCAGGGGCACGATGACCGTTTTTATGCAGGGAGCAAGAAGAGGCGCAGAAATGACAGCGCGGTGACGGCCACCGGCCGTCACGAGAGAGTGCGAAGAAAGCAATCGCACGCTGCACTGAAGGACGGGGAGGGCGACGGAGAACTGGCAACAGTGCTGCATCCCGAGAAGAAACGAAGTGCAGTGATTACGCACCTTCTTCCCCCGGCGGCGGAGTCGCCTGGAGGCAGAAGAAGCCGTTGCAGCTGCCCAGGTCCATCAGCGTGAAGGGCACCTCGCACGCGGCCCGAGTCTGATCTGGAGCCCGTCGGGCCTCGTGCGGTCGCCGAGGTTCGAGCATCAAGGACCCATATTGGCCACAGGTCTGCCCCTCTTGGACGCTCCGGAAATATGTGTTGGCGGCGAGCCCAGGGGAGGAGAGAGAAGGGGCAGGCCTTCTCAGAAGGCGTCGGGGCTTCTCAGAAGCCCTCGCGCAATCTGAGAAGCCGTCGCCGTATTCGGAGAAGGCTTCGAAAGCGTCTCGGAGGGCCCGAGGCCTTCCGAGCTTTCTGAGAAGGCCCGCCCCCATCTGCACGCCCCCCTGGGCTCGCCGCCGAATCTGGGGACCTCGGGAGGCCTCCGGAGGCGTCCTCGCCGTGCGCCAGGACGCGAGCGTCGTCGCCGTCGTCGTCCCCCTTCAGGGTCGGCGGCGCTGGCCTCTGGGGACCTCGGGAGGCCTCCAGAGGCGTCCTCGCCGCGGGCCAGGGCGCGAGCGTGACCTGGAGCCCGCCCGGTTTCCGCACAGCCGCCGCACTGGAAAGGCGTTTGTCTGAGCCAGGACAGCCCGCGGGGGCAGCCCAAGCAGCCAAGGCCCGCCTGGGCAGGCCTCCCCAATGGTGGCGCACGGCGGCCTCAGCATTTGAGGAACAACATATATAGACGTATACACACACACATCCAGAGACGTACCCAGCCCCTTCTCCACGCAAGGCGATGATTTAGAGTAGCACTCCTTACAACAAACGAGCACATTAAGAGATATGCCGCACTCTTGCGCACGAAGATACCGAAAGTTGTGCAGTTGAAAGCCTCGCTGGGAGCCGCGAAGTCTCCTCTGGGTCCGCGAGCCCCCCGACTCCGCTAGACCTCCCAGGAGTCCACGAAAGTGGTGACAGTTGCACAGTTCGCAGCCACCCAGGGAGCAGCGATGTCTCGTCTGGGTCCGCGTGGCCCCCACCTCCGTTGGACCTCGCAGGAGCCCACGAAAATGCCAACAGTTGCGCAGTCCGCAGCCATCCAGGGAGCAGCGCGGGAGGGGGCAGGAGGGAGGCGGAAAAGGGGGTGGAGACCACAGTGCTCGATCCAAGACGAGAGCCCAACACGGGAAGGCTGGAGAAAAAACAGAAGGCAGACGGCAGGAGGGAGGCGGGGAGGAGAAGGGAGGAGGGAGAGGAGAGGAGGTGGAGACCACGGTGCTCTCCTCAAAATACGAGAACTCAGCGAGGGAGAGCTGGGAAGAGAAGCAGAACTTTGCGAAGGCCAGCGCGGATGTCTTGGATCGGCGCTGGAGCCCCGGGGGCGCCTCCGGCGCCGCTCCTGGCGCGCTCCACGCGCCAAGGAGGGGGATCCACGCCGATCCGAGATGTCCGCGCGGACCTCCGAAAACTCATGTTCGTGTGATTCGTTTTTCTTTGGAGGTGGGAAAAGGGTATGGTGTAAAGGGGTGTGGTGCTAATTTCACGTAAAGGGGATTCTGGCGATGTTATTTGTCGCAGATAGCATCGCCATTTCCACGATTGGCACCATACCCCTTTATGCCACACCCCTTTCCGACCTCCAGATTTTCCTCGAAGCCTCCCCGCGCAGCCGCTAGCGGCGGCCCTGTGCCCAACCGGCCCAACCGGAAGCAGAGCCTGGCCGCACAGCACAAGGGCGCAGCCGAGGGGGAACGTTAGGGACCAGCTCCGAGGGGGGGGGGGGCATCGACCTGGCATCGGTGGTACGTCGCTGATAGATCGGCGACAGGCCACCGATAGCGACACCGCACGTTCATGGGTGGGACGGGCCATCGGGCCCCACTCTGCGATGACCCCCCCAGCGTTGCCCCTGAGGAAGACAAGGCTGCAGGACGCTTGGGCGTCCGTAAGGGCCACGAGACTGGCTAATGGCGGGCGAAGAAGGCACGGCAGGCTCGTGTCATGACGACCTCGGCCTCAGCCTGACACCACGCGGACCGTTCCACCTTACACGACTGCTGCTTCCCGATAGTGCAGATCGTTCCATGCCAACCGAGTCTGGGCCACTGGCGGCGCTCAACATTGAACTCCCGTGCTGGGGTTGAAGCCGCGTCGACACAACACGAAGCTGCCCGACTCTCGACCCCCAAATCATTCCCCTGCGATCCTCGAGGACACCGTCGCTGGCGCGTTCTCCGAAGCGCAAAATCCGACCGCGGCGTCTGACGAGCAGGCGCCTTCCCTGAGGGGCGTCACGAAGAGACACGAAGGCAGGAAGAGGGGAATGACGACGACGACGACGACGACGAAAGATGTGTACATCTTTGCCCTTTCTGAGCCTCCAGGAGAGCCCTCGTAGCCACGGTTCGGTCCGCCGCGGAATCCTGGTCGCTTCACGGCGTGCCCCAACCGAGTTCTTCGACGACGACGACGACGACGACGACGCCGGCGGCGGCGGCGGCGGCGGCGGCGGAGCGACACCCTGCCGCCAAAGGTGCGCTCGAGCTCTACGTCCATGGCGGCCCAGCGAGTGAGGAAGTGGGACCAGGGCCTCTGGATGTACCTCCGACAACGACAGCAGCGGCGCAGGCGGCGACGTTGACGACTGCGGCGGCGGCAGCCGCCAGCGGGAGGTGGGACACCAGAACTGCGGGCGTCATAAGGCACACGCGACCAAAGGGAGCAGCGGTCTCCCGCGGCTGTCGCTCGACGCGATACGTGGCTGCCAACGCGCGCGGAGCGGGAACCCGTTCGAGCGGGCATTCTACGGGCAGTCGGACACGCCCTGTCAAAGAGGGGGTCCTGCCGAGCAACCCACAGGCCCCCGAGCCCCAGGAGGGCGATCCCACGGGGCCCCGCGCGCATCCTCGCGACCGAGACGGGGCAGCCGACCAGCGCCTGCGCGCGGTCCAGGCCGAACTGCGCTATGGAGCCGGCCTCCTCCTCCTTCTCCTCCTCCTCCTCCTCCTCCTCCTCCTCCTCCTCCTCCTCCCATCCCTCCTCCATCCTCCATCCTCCATCCTCCATCCTCCATCCTCCATCCTCCATCCATCCTCCATCCTCCATCCTCCATCTCCATCCTCCATCCTCCATCCTCCATCCCCATCCATCCCCTCCACCCTCCTCCACCCTCCACCCTCCACCCTCCACCCTCCATCCTCCATCCTCCCCTCCATCCTCCTCCATCCTCCTCCATCCTCCTCCTCCCTCCTCCTCCTCCTCCTCCTCCTCCTCCTCCTCCTCCTCTCCTCCTCCTCCTCCTCCTCCTCCTCCTCCTCCTCCTCCTCCTCCTCCTCCTCCTCCTACTCCTCATCCTCCTCTTCCTCCTCCTCCTCCGTAGCCGTTTGGGCTCAAGCGAGTCAGGCAGCGGGAGGCCCACGCACGGCGGCGCGCGCTCGCGCTGGTGCGCGCGCATGTGGCCCATGACGGACCCCGAGCCCGACGGCAAGCGGCGCTGGGCTGCGGCGTCGGCGCGCACGCTGGCCAGGCGGCGCCGACGCGAATGGCGCGCTGCTGTCGGCGAGTCGAGGGGCGCTAGCCATCAGCAGGAGGGTTGACATTTTCAGGAGGTCGCTTGGGGCCCATTGGGCCCTAGGCGACGCGCTGGGCGGCCAGGAGGCCTCGATCATAGCTGCGGTGGGAGCGGTCAAGCTCATCGGCCTGGACGAGCTCGCGGCACTGGCCGAGGAGCTCGGCAGCTCGGCCAACTCGGCTCGGCACGCTGCACCGCCTGGCCTGGCACGGCTCCACAAGGTTCCCTCGGGGATCGCGGCGACGGAGCTGGAGAAGTTCCGCGCCCGACTCCATTCCCCCGAGTTCGTGGTGGTCACCTCGCTGATGGCGGAGGCGCGCCCGTCGCAGTGCGACGACGGGGACGAGCTGGAGTTGGAACGGCAGCATGACCAGGTCGTTCAGCCAGCGCCGTCGTCCACCAGCGGCAGCTCCGGCGAGGGCTTGGAGGTGGCAGTTACGGCTTCCGAGGTCGAGGAGGGCGTCGCCACCAGCTGCCCTGACTACCAGCATGTGCGCGGCAATGAGCAGGAGTACGAGGATCTGACGATGCGCCCCGACGTGGTCGAAGCAGTGGTGGATGGCGACCTCAGTGGCGAGGACATCGGCCTGCTGGATGCCGTGCTGGATGTGCCCGCTGGCGGCCCGAGCATCGGGACTGGCCCCGCTGGCGAGAGTCTGAAGGAGGAGCCGTGCGTGTTCGACGTCACGGACGTGGAGCTGATGGGCCCTGCGGTGCTCGCGCCCGTGCGAGCGGTGGTGCGCGCCGTCCCGCGGGCAGCCCCTGGCGTTCCGCCGAGGGGCTTGGTCGAGCAGTGAGGCCACGTCGGCATGAATGCGGAGCCAGCTGGCAGCCCGTGCGATCGTTGGGCAGCCCTGGCTGGCGAGGAGGACGACGGCATCGGAGAGTACGACGCCAACCCCGTCCACAATTTCGGCGGCACGGTCCATGCGTGTGCGCCCATCGCACGGTCTCCCGTTGTACACGCCCCTGACGAGAAGTCGATTGGTGTGAGATGCAGCGGCGGTCTGTGAGTGGCGCGAGGCGCAGCTGTGCTGGCAGCGGTGTCACCGCTCAGCCGCTCCCTGAGTGGCATCCCGTTCGTCGCGATGCTGCTGGGCGCGTGCTTCGTGGTCGACGTCGCGGCTGGGCGGGGGAGGAGCTCCCACAGGCTCGTGTCCTGAGGGCCTCCCCCGAGGCCAAAAGACGCAACGCTGTTGCTCCGCTTGTGTCCTGCTTGAGTCCTCCTCCTCCTCCTCCTCCTCCTCCTCCTCCTCCTCCTCCTCCTCCTCCTCCTCCTCCTCCTCCTCCTCCTCCTCCTCCTCCTCCTCCTCCTCCTCCTCCTCCTCCTCCTCCTCCGTGCCCTGACGCGAGTCGCGTGGCGCTGGGCAGCCCGCCGCAGTGCCACACCTGCCCGTGCGGAAGAGGGGCGCGCTCTCGAAGTGGAGACACCACCAGGCCGCACACGGCGGGCCGGGGAGCGTCGGCCCCGCCGCTCGAGTCCAAGAGGCCTCCCAAGAGGGCCCCAAGAGACCAAAATCAGTGATTTTCCCTACGTGTTTGAAGGAATTTGGCGTTCTCGCCTTTTCAACTTCCCGACGCTCCCAGACGGGCCCTGGAGGCCCTCAAGACAGCCCCAAGACGGTCCAAGGGGGCATCCAGGAGAGCCCCAAAACGGCCCAAGAGGGCACCAAGACGGCCCAAGAGGCGCCCAAAACGGCTCAAGAGGGCCCCAAGTCGGCCCCAAAAGGGGCCCCACGGAGGCAACACGAACCGAAAATCCAAGCGTTCCGCCCCAAGATGCTCCTAGAGGCCCCAAGAGGCGCCAAGAAGCCCCACGAGGCCCTCAGCAGGCTTTCCAAAGGCCCCAAGAAGCCTCCAAGAGGCCCAAAAACAGCCCCCAAGAGGCGTCCAAGCTGCCTCCAAGAGGCCCCCGCCCCCCCCCGAGATCCCAACGAACATACAATAGACTTCACACCCACAACCCAGGCACGGTGGCGGGATGGACCGAAGCTATGAGATCCGCCGCCCCCTGTCGCTTCAGCAAAGGGGTGCCCGGCGTGCCAAACCCTATCGGTTTTGGTTTTGGCTCTTTTTCCAAAAGAGCTCTCCCAGTGGGCTCCGGCGCGTCCTGCAGGGGCCGCGGAAGGCCCGGAAACGAGCTCAACGACCGCAAAAAATCCTCCAAGATGGCTCGAGATGGCCTCCCAGACGGCCAAGATGGCCTCCAAGACGGCTCAGATGTCCCCAAGATGCCGCCAAGACGGCCTAAGATGCACCTAAGACGGCCGTGGATGGTGTCAAGATGGCCCACGACTGCCCAAGAGTTCCCCCAGAGGCCCCGAAGACGGCCCAAGAGCCCTCCAAGAGCTCCTCCAGGAGGGCCCGAAGAGGTCAAAATGATTGATTTTCCCTTAGGTTTTTGAAGGATTTTGGAATTTGCTTCTTCTCGGCATTCCGACGGGTTAAGCCGTCCCAAGAGGCCCCCAAGATCGCCCAAAAGGCCCCCAAGAGGGCCCCATGACGGCCCAAGTGGCCTCCAAGATGGCCCCAAGAGGGCCCCAAGACGGCCCAAGAGGCCTCCAACACGCCCAAGATGGCCTCCAAGACGCCCAAGATGGCCTCCAAGACGGCCCCGAAGCGCCCCAAGAGGGTCCCCCGTTGGCCCAGAAAGGCCCCCAAGGCGGCTCCCGACGGCGTCAGACGTGCCAGGAACCCACCAAGATGGCCGAAGTTGGCTCGAAGCTGGCCCAAGACGGCCCAAGAGGCCCCCAAGAGGGCCTCCAGGAAGGCCAGAAGAGGCCAAAAACATAGATTTTTCTGAGGTTCTTGACGGATTTTGACATTTTCTTCTTTTCGGCCTTCCGACGGCCCGAGACGGCCCAAGAGCCCCCAAAGATCGCCGAAAGATCGCCCAAGAGGCCTCCAAGACGGCCAAGATGACCTTCAAGATGCTCACGTGTTCCCCGAAGGCTCTCCAAACCGACTCGGGGAACACATGGTCCGATGGCTTGGCACGTCTGGCCTCAACGTTCGGCCACATAGGCGCTTCCAAAAAGGCAGGGGGCGGCGGTGATTCGCAGTAGGCGTCTTAGATCCGCCACCCCCTGTCGATGCATCGCAGGCGTGTCTGGCGTGCTGGACTTCTTACGGTTCTGGTTTTGGTTCTCTCTCCAAAAGAACTCCCCCTGGGGCTTCGGCACGTCCCGCCGGCCACCCGGAAAGGACCTCAAGTGCAGTGTGTCCTCCAAGACAGCTCAAGATTGCGCCAAGATGGCCACGTTGGCCCAAGATGGCCTCCAAGATGGCCCAAGATGGCCTCCAAGTTCGCCCAAGATTGTCCAAAACGACCTCCAAAACGGCCCAAGAGAGTCCAAGACGGCCCAAGACGGCCCAAGAGGCCCCCCAGAGGCATCCAAGACGGCCCAAGAGGCCTCCAAGAGGTCCTCTAGGAGGGCCCGAAGAGGTCAAAATGATTGATTTTCCTTGGGTGTTTGAAGGATTTTGGCATTCGCTTCTTCTCGGTTTTCCGACGGGTCAAGACGGCCCAAGAGGCCCCCAAGGTCGCAACCCACAGCGCCCAAGAGGCCTCCAAGATGGCCTCAGGACTGCCCAAGAGGCCCCCAAGACGGCCTCAAGAGGGCACAAAGACGACCCAAGAGGCCTCCAAGACGCCCAAGATGGCCTCTAAGACGGCCCTGGAGCACCCCAAGAGGGCCCCAAGTCGGCCCAGGAAGGCCCCCCAAACGGCTTCCGTCGGTTCAGAGAGGCCCCCCAAATGGCTTCCGACGGCGTCGGAAGGGCCAGGGGACCACCAAGACGGCCGAAGATGGCACTAAGATGGCCCAAGACGGCCCAAGGCCTCCAAGAGGGCCTCCAAGAAGGCCCGAAAAGGCCATAATCATTGATTTCCCATTAGTTTTTTGAAGGATTGTGGCATTTGATTTTTTTCTGCCTTCCGACGGCCCGAGACGACCCAAATGCCCCCAAAGATCGCCCAAACTTTCCAAGACGACCCCAAGAGGCCCCCAAGACGGCCCAAGAGGCCTCCAAGACGCTCAAGATGGCCTCCAAGACTGCCAAGACGTCCTCCAGGAAGGCCCGAAAGGGTTAAAATGGCCTCCCGACGGCCAAGATGACCTTCTTCAAGATGCCCACGTGTTCCCCGAAGGCTTTCCAAACCGACTCGGGGAACACATGGTCCGATAGCTCAGCAGGTCTGGCCTCAACGTTCGGCCGCATAGGCGCTTTCAAAAAGGCAGGGGGCGGCGGTGATTCGCCGTACGCGTCTTCGATCCGGCGTGCTGGACCTTTTCGGTTTTGGCTTTGGTTCTTTTTCCAAAAGAACTCCCCCTGGGCCTCCGGCGCGTCCCGCCGAGGTCCCAGAAAGATTGCGCAGACCCGGCTCCAAAGGGTGTGTCCTGTCCAGACGGCTCCAAGACGGCCCAAGATGGCCTCCAAGATGCACCCAAGACGGCAGAGATGGCCTCCAAGACGGCAAAGCTGGCCCCAAAATGCCTCCCAGACGGCCCAAGATGCACCCAAGACGGCCTAAGATAGCCTCAAGATGGCCCAAGACTGCCCAAGAGCCCCTAAACAGGTCTCCAAGACAGCCCAAGAGACCTCCAAGAGGTCCTCCAGGAAGGCCCGAAGAGGTCAAAATCATTGATTTTCCTTTGGTTTTTGAAGGATTTTGGCATTTTCGCCGTGTCGGCCTTCCGACGGCTCAAGACGGCGCAAGAGGCCCCCAAGATCGCACCAAGATCGCCCAAGCGGCCTCCAAGAGGGCCCCATGACGGTCCAAGAGGCCTCCAAGACGGCCTCAAAAGGGCCCCAAGACGGCCTAAAAGACCTCCAAGACGCCCAAGATGGCCTCCAAGTCGGCCCCGAAGCGCCCCAAGAGGACCCTAAGTCTGTTCAGAGAGGCCTCCAAGACGGCTCCCGACGACGTCAGACGGGCCAGGAACCCACCAAGATGTCCGAAGTTGGCTCGAAGCTGGCCCACGACGGCCCAAGAGGCCTCCAAGAGGGCCTCCAGGAAGGCCAGAAAAAAAAAAAACATCAAAAACACTCATGTTCCTTAGGTTTTTGAAGGATTTTGACATTGCTTCTCTTCGGCCTTCCGACGGCCCGAGACGGCCCAAAAGCCCCCAAAGATCGCCCAAAAAGTCGCCCAAGAGGCCTCCAAGATGGCCCCAGAACGGCCCAAGAGGCCCCCAAAACGGCCCCAAGAGGCCCCCAAGACGGCCCAGGAGGCCGTGAAGACGCCCAAGATGGCCTCCAAGACGGCTCTGGAGCATCCCAAGAGGGCCCCAAGTCGGCCCAGAGAGGACCCCCAAACAGCTTCCGACGGCGTCAGACGGGCCAGGAGCCCACCAAGACGGCCGAAGATGGCCCTAAGATGGCCCAAGACGGCCCGGGCCTCCAGGAAGGCCCGAAAAGGGCAAAATCAGGCCTTCTATTTTTCTCCAGCACAAGCTTGAGAGGGCGCTGGGGCGAGGCATCGGCAACAGTGACAACAGAACGCAGCAGCATCGAACAAGTAAAAAACTCTGGGCCTGTTAAATTCTGAATTCGTGTGGGATTGAAAGGCGGAAGAGCAGAGAAGGGAGGGAGGGTCGGGCGGCTCGCGCGGCTGATTAGAGCCAACGGTTGCGGATCACCAAATTGACAGGCCAACCCGATAAACTATCTCCAAGGCCTTCTATTTTTCTCCAGCACAAGCTTGAGAGGGCGCTGGGGCGAGGCATCGGCAACAGTGACAACAGAACGCAGCAGCATCGAACAAGTAAAAAACTCTGGGCCTGTTAAATTCTGAATTCGTGTGGGATTGAAAGGCGGAAGAGCAGAGAAGGGAGGGAGGGTCGGGCGGCTCGCACGGCTGATTAGAGCCAACGGTTGCGGATCACCAAATTGACAGGCCAACCCGATAAACTATCTCCAAGGCCTTCTATTTTTCTCCAGCACAAGCTTGAGAGGGCGCTGGGGCGAGGCATCGGCAACAGTGACAACGAAACGCAGCAGCATCGAACAAGTAAAAAACTCCGGGCCATATTCACGTCCAGATTCATTAGTGCAGTGGCAATACCGCCTAGCATTTACAAATGTCCCACAACCGAGAGAGCCTACGATTATTTGACGCATCTACAAGAGACTTGGCAAGGATCTTGCACAGCGCCTTGGGGCAAGGCTGCGCTACTGCAGTCCAAAACTGGCCACCGGGGGCCTTGCCCTCTAACACTTGGTGAGGCCTCTGGGACCTCTCACACATGCCTTTACCGTGGCACTTTCGCCCAAGAAGCTCCGGAGAAACGTGCCAGAGGCGAAGCCGTGTTCGTTTACGCCACGGCTCACCCCACATACAAAAGTCCGTGGAAACATCGTGAACATTGGGGAGCCTACCGAGACCTAGCACAGGCGGACACAGCCAAAGACGAGAAAAAGCTGGATTCTCGAGCCCTCCAGGGATCCCTCTGGTGTGAGCTAGCTTAGCAAGCACAACAGAGACACGCATCAAACGGTCACCCAACTGCACTCGCATGTGATCGGGACCGGAGAGGCCTGGCAGTCCAAGAGGAAACTCTTTGGACCTCAAAGGTCCTGGCCCAGACTTGGTGCACCTACGGGCCAACGAGAAAGAAGCGCACGGGGTTCCTAACCACAAGATGCTCACCTCACCACTGAGAATCCATCCTTTCAGAACTTCGACACTGGACGCCTTGGTGAGATCAAACTGCGCTCCTCGAATGATGTCCCACTCGACCGTGGGGATTCCTCTGGCACGAAGCGCCGAGGCGAGGCGGCCTGACCCAGCGAAGACCTCGACGGCGACCCTATCTCGCCCCAGGCGCACTCTGTGGAGCGTCGCGTTGAGCAGCTGGCGAACAGCTGCGGCAGCCTCTGCATGCTGAGTCGCAGCCGCTCCTGCACCACGGGCGGCACCTTCGCCACTTGCAGCGCCAGGCGGCCGTGCTTCTCGCACCTCCGCACGGACAGGCGAGCTCGCCACCTGCCTCTCTTGGCCACCTCCTCGAGCGACCTCCTTCCCACGATTCGATCGTGGCTTGCTCCTCCGTGCCGTAGGCAGTACAGCGTGGCACCGAGGCTTTGAAGTCCCAGCACCGCCAGCGCGTTCTCGAGCTCCTCGCGCAGCTGCGCGTAGCCGAAACTCCACAGCGGCTCGCGGGGCTCCAGCCGCGCCTTCAGATCCCTGAGCGCGGGGTAAGCCATTGGAGCTCGGGCGCGTCGAGCGGCAGCGAGTCGCCCAGCTCGCCAGTCTTGCTGGGCACCAGCAGCTCCTCGGGATGAAGCAGCAGCGCCCACCAGCGAAACCCGCCCTGCAGCCCGGCCGCAGGCGGCACCAGCTGAAACGCCTTCATCGCCAGGAGCTCTCCGGGCCGAAGGTAGCAGTGGAACATGAGGCAGAGAGCGCACGCCATCGCCACCTCCCGCTTCAGCAGCAGGAGCTCCAGCACGCCGCAGAGCACCAGCCGAGGGAGCGGCGGGCGAGAGCGGCCAGGCCGCTTGCGCTTCCAGCCCAGCAGCGCCCGGCTGCTCCTCGGCAACACCACCCGCAGGGGCCGCCCCAGCGCCGGTCGCGCCCAGAGCACCGCCGACAACAGCTTCGCAGCCCTGTTCGGCCGCACTCCCTGCGCGAACTCGTCGTTCAGGTACTGCAGCAGTGCGTCGTCTCACTCCAGCGCGCTCCAGCTGGGCAGCGTCTCCGAGCCAGTTGCAGAGGCCACTGAGGCACTTCAGGTAGTTCTGCTGGGTAGAGGGCCCCACCGCCTCCAGCTCCAGCCCTGACATGCTCGAGCCCAGGAGGCGGTGCCACGGCAAGGCCGTCGACCTCCGGGTCGCGGCAGCGGGCCGGGGGCGCCTGGCACTGGCCCTCGCCCGAACCGAGCGCGCGCGGCCCGGCGAGCCCAGGAGGCGCTTCCGCCCATGGCCGATCGCCGGCGCACTCGGAGCAGGCAGCGGCTGCGCACTCGGTGCGGCCGCCACGAGCCGACGGCGCTCCATCGCCCCGCAAACGGCGAGGCTCGAACCGCCTTGAAGGACCGTCGGCGGGGTTCCACTCTGAAGGAATCCATCGCACTGACACACGACAAGACGATGCGAGCTGAAGAGCTGTGAAGTGTCTCAACTGAGCGAGGATGGGAAAGTCCGAGGCTCTTCCTTTTGCAACTGCACAGCAAATACACATGCTGTCTGACAAAAATAGAAGCCTGCACCCATGATGCGCCACTCGCCGCACCTGCCGCCGCATGGCCCACAGCAGCGCCTCGCCCTCCAGAAGGTGGATGGGGGCACGATGGCGCCACCGTCTCGAGGCCACGGTCTTCCACGAGGCGGCCTTGCAGAAGTCCGACGGCACGTCGGGGAACGGGGGGTCGCCGACGGCCCCTTCACGCAAGGCGCGTGCACGCGAGCCTTCGGCCACCAGCTCGCGCTCCTTGAACCTCCAGCGCTCTCTAACTCGGCCGATGCGCCCGACGTCGCGTGGGTCCGCGGAGCGCTCCACCGCGCCCAAGCCAGTCATCGAGGCGTCCACGGCCATCACGCTGGGGGCCCAAGCGCCGCGCAGATCCGCCCACACCAGCGGCAGCAGCGCTCGCATCCAGGTCAGCTCTCGGCGCACCGAAGGCCAGAGCCGCACGCGCCGAGCGTAGCACTTGCTGACAAAGACGTAGGACGCACTGAGCAAGCTGAGCACCTCGCGTCGTGGCAGCAGCACGTACGTCAAATGCCCGATCAGCCGCTCTAGCTCGGCTCCCGTCAGGAGGGGGTGCTTCAGGATATAGTCCAGACTCATGACCAGCCTCCAGAACCGCTTGGGCGCGATGTGAATCGCCCCCTTCACCCCGTCGATGTGGAACCCGAGCAGGTCCACGTCAACTTGCGGCCCCGAGATGTCGTGAGTAGTCAGACCGCGTCCCCTCAGCTGCCTCTCCATCGAGTCGCCGTCGAGCTGGACTGTCTCCTTTACAATCCCCAGCGAGGCGAAGTTGTCGATGCACAGGAGAGCAGCGGGCCCACGCCCGGCGACAGCAGGCGCGCAGCGGCGATTGCAGATCCAGCGGCGGGCCCCTTGCGGACCAGCTCGCAGCAGCTCCCCGTTCGCCGCCTGCACCAGCGCCACGGCCCAGCTCCAGCCCATCGGCACCACGCGCACCTGGAAGTGAACGAAGTCGCTCCTGGGCGGAAACAAGCGGCGCAGACTCCGCGGCAGCAGCTTCCGAGGCACCGCAGGTAACACGAAGTCGGCCCTCAGGTCGTCAGGCAGCAGGAACTGGCAGTAGCAGTTCTCGACATCGCCCTCGCTGACCCACAACCGCTGGCCTGCAGGCAACTCAAGATCACCCAGGGCCTCAGGAGAAGCCAGAGCAACACTATCTGGAGGTACAAACTGCGAGTTCGTCTTTCGAGGATCGAAGATGATCCGCAACGAGCCGTCCTTCTTACGCACAAAGAAGACTCCCACAAAACTGCGAACCTCAGTCGCCGGTTCGACGACACCCGATTCGTATGCAGACATCAAAAACTCGGCGTACTTGCTGGGCGACCTAGCCAGGATGGGATCCATCGCAGGGCCCAACTCGTCCACCTCTGCCGCCACGTCCCTTGTACACACTGCTGGTAGCCGAATAGCGCGGCCACTATCCTCCAGCAACTTCTGGTAGTGGTCGGGCAGGCAACTGACGAGGTCGATCGCCTGGTTACCGACCGCTGGCAGGGCAAGCCTGCCGCGCTGGTAGGTCGCGAACTCTCCGGCGACAACACCTGCAACGGCGTAGCCGGAACCGCAGCCCCGAAGCGCAGACCACGCTCCCGAGGCGGTGAGGTCGTCGGGCGGCGGCGGCACGGCAAAGTAGGCCCGGGCCAAGCTGGCCACAGCCTGGCGCTGGATAGCACCTGGCAGCACTTTGGGGCCCCACTCCTCGCCGCGGCCGCCCAGCACGTCGAGCGTCGAGATGCCGTCCTGCAGCCACGCCTCGGCAGCCCGTCGGCGCGAGCGCCGCCGATCCGCACAGCGCGACACACCCAGGCCAGCTGGCGAGAGTCCCTCCAGGAGATCAGCCAGGCAGCGCCCAGATGGCAGCGGCAGCAAGTCCCGATCCCAGTCTAGGCCTTCACCTGCAACACCGAGGCGGCCCGCCATCCTCCTCAAGCGGGCAGCCCCCCCCTCTGCAGAATGGGCGGCGGCCGGGGGCCTCCGCCGCCCGTGGCAGCTCAAGCAGCGTCACCCCCTGGCCCGCCACCATTCTTCTTCGGGCGCCTGGGGGGCTTCTCGTCGTTCTTGCCGCTTCCAACACCTGGAGCAACATCGGTCAAGCGGGCCAGCTGCCGCTCCTCCTTCGCCTTGCGGCGCTCCTTGAGCACCGCGCTCTCCTCGGACAGCTTCTGGGAAATCCAGGACTCTAGAGCAGGCGCCACGAGAGCACGGCCATGGCGGCCCTCCTCGCCCATGAACAGCCTGTCGTTGTCGAGGTGGCCGCTGTCGCCGCCCGCCGTTGCCGCGATGAGCATGCGGGCGCACCTCTCCTCGAGCAGCTGGTAGCGCCTGCCCGCAAGCTCCAGCGACGCAAGCTCGCCGAAGTTTAGCTGGTCGTAAGTCAGAGCGCACTCGAAGAGCCGGCTCAAAGACTCGTGCTCCCCGACACCCCAGTCACTGGGGCCCAAGCCTAGCAGCTGTCTCCACCAGAAGTGGCGGCGCACGGGCGTGAGCTCCTGTCGAGCGATCTCACGTGCCAGCCACTCCGCCGTCCTAGGGCCGCTGATCGGCCAGTCCTCGAACGCCGTCGTCGTGGTCAGCGACGCCGCCTCCTTGTAGGAGCGGTGCCTCTGGCTGGCAGTCTCGTACTTCACGGGGAGGGTGCGCAGCTCGTTGGACGCAGGCTCCGCCGCCCCCTCCTCCCTAGGCGTAGGCATCTGCTGGCCCGGCCTGAAGAAAGCGCAGGACACGAAGACGTCGCCCACGAGGGCCACTCCACGATCCCCTCGCTGGCAGCCTGCCTCCAGCTCCGCGTCGCCGACACGCTCGCCCAGCCTAGCGCCTCCACGGTTCTCCGAGTACCGCCATCCTCCCTCACCCGCGCTCGGCACGCCCTCCAGAGCCAGCGGCGGAGGCGCGCCCGTGGGCGGCGGCAGCGGCGGAGAAGCGGCCAGGCCCAGGTCGCGCCTCTCCTGCAAGGCCAGCTCCGCGCCCTCCGCCTGGAGCCGCAGGCTCTCCTCACGGTGCAGCGGACCCTGGGACGAGTTCCTGAACAGGTGCGTGGGCCCACGGTTCCAGCCGATCGGCAGGCCTCCCATCGGACCCAGCAACACCAGGCTCTCGACGCCCTCCTGGAGGTCCTCGAGGTACATGTCTCTCTCGGGGGTGGTCACCACCCAGGAACCTCCGTGCACGTGCGCGCACAGAAGGCGCTCATGCCACAACAGCTCACGCGGGTCCTCGTCGTAGGAGACGAGCACTCGCTGGCCCTGACGAAGCTGATCTAACATCGCTTCCGTCGGTCAGGCACGGAGTCCCTGAGCCCTCAGGCGTGGCACGACCCTCCGAGCGCCTCAGGCACCACCAGCCACAGGAGGCAGCAGCGGCGAACCCTGCCAGGAAAGCCAGCACCGCCACCAAGAAGACCACCAGCCCAGGAAAGCCCGAGCACTCGGGTGGCGGGCACGGCGCCGGCACCGTGAGGTTCGCGGGCCCGCACCTCTGCAGCTGCCCCTCGAGCAGACGCAGCAGCTCACGGTCCACAGCGAACCCGTCTCCCAGCTCCACCTGGCAAGTACAGCGCTGGCCGTACCACAGGCTGCCCAGTTGTGCCAAGCCGCCGGCGCCAGCAGCGGCAGCCCTCGCCCACTCCATGGAAGGGCGAACTACCGGCTCGCACGGCTGATTAGAGCCAACGGTTGCGGATCACCAAATTGACAGGCCAACCCGATAAACTATCTCCAATTCGGCCCCCCAAGTGCCCCCAAAGATCGCCCAAACTTCCCAAGACGGCCCCAAGAGGCCCCCGAGACGGCCCAAGAGGCCCCCAAGACGCTCAAGATGGCCTCCAAGACGGCCCAAGAGCCCTCCAAGACGTCCTCCAAGAAGGCCCAGCAGGGTCAAAATGGCCTCCCGACGGCCAAGATGACCTTCAAGATGCCCACGTGTTCCCCGAAGGCTCTCCAAACCGATTCGGGGAACACACGGTCCGATGGCTTGGCACGTCTGGCCTCAACGTTCGGCCACATAGGCGCTTCCAAAAAGGCAGGGGGCGGCGGTGATTCGCCGTAGGCGTCTTCGATACGGTCCGAGAGCGCGGCACCACAGTCAAATGATGTCAAACGTATTGCAAGGATGCGGCGGAAGGACGGAAGCTCCTTGGACGCCCAACTTGAAAATTACTCAGCGGCGCACGACCAACTACATTGGCAAAGGACGGGCTGCATGGGCAAGGACGCAAGGGCATCCTCGGCAAGGCGACTGATCCTGCGCGCACATCCCCGTTCGAAGTTCCAGAAATCATTCCAAAAATCAAGGACCGCGTTGCGCTGACAGCGTCAGCGACGACGACGACGACGATGACGACCACGACGACGACCAGGACGACGACAACATGACTACGAAGACGGCGGCGGCGACCACGGCGACGGCGACGGCGGCGGCAGCGGCGGCGGCGAGGACCGCGGCGGCGACCGCGACGGCGACGGCGACCGCGACGGCGACCGCGACGGCGACGGCGACGGCGACGGCGGTGACGGCGGCGGCAGCGACGACGACGACGAAGACGACGACGACGACGACGACGACGACAACGACGAAGACAACGAAGACGACGACGACGACGACGCCGGCGGCGGCGGCAGCGGCGACGCCGGCGGCGGCGGCGACGACGACGACGACGACGACGACGACGACGACGACAGCGACGACGACGACAGCGACGGTAGCGGCTGCGGCGGTGACGACGACGACGGCAGCGACGACGGCGGCGGCGGCGGCGGGCGAGCCGCGGCCCAGCGGGGTCACGAGAACTCCGACTCTGGGAGGTCGACGTACAGGCGCGAGTCGGCCGAGGTGCCGGCCGGCGGGTTTATCCTGGCCAGGACGCCCAGAACGCCGTCGTTGCTCGCAACGTCGCCCCCTGGAGGTCTGGGCCCTTTTCCCTGGGACCGGTTCTCGTCCAAAATCATGATGTGACGGTCCTGGGGCCTGGCGAAGGCCCCCCGAAGCCGAAAACTGCAGCAACAACTTCAGCAACAGTAACAGTAACAGCAACAGCAACAGCAGCAACAACAACAACAACAACAACAACAACAACAACAACAACAACAACAACAACAACAACAACAACAACAACAACAACAACAACAACAACAACAACTCATGTCGTGAATATTTCTTTTCGCAGCAAAAGGGGGCGGGGGTGTGCAAACTAATACACCTACGCCGATCCTGGCCATGCCCACCCTGGGCCCAGCGTCGGTGTGCACGCCATCCTGGCGTGGCCACGAGGGCATACACACCGATCCTGGACCCAAGACGTGCCTGGCCAAGATCGGCGCGGGCGTATAATCAACGCCCTCCTACCCAGCAAAACGCGTCGTCGCCGCTGCAGCGGGCGCCGCCGCCGCCGCCGCCGCCGTCGTCGTCGTCGTCGTCGTCGTCGTCGTCATCGTCGAGGGCCGTTGCGGCGGGGGCGGGGGTAAGGGAGGAGGGGTTGGAATGCGTTTCGAGTAGTCAACCTTCTAGAGTTTGTTCGATAACCCATGTGCCGGCGCGGGCGAGCACCAATCCTGATCGAGGGGAATGGGTAAGAGGGAGAACGGGGCGGGAATAAGCAGCAAATGGAAGAGGAGAAGGAGGAGGACAGGGGGAGGAGCAGGAGCAGAAGGACGGTGAGAAGGTCGAACCGTTGGCTGGCGATATGATCGACCGTCATGGCGTGAGGAGGGAAGGGGGGCACAGAGAGGTGAAGAGGGAGAAGGGGAGGGGGACGGAAAGGATAGGGGGGAAGAGGGGGGGGCACGACGGCGCCCCACGGCCCCACGAGGCCAAAAAACGCCCCCGAACCTCGGTCCTCGATCCCCTCGAGCCTCGATTCTTTCGACCCCATCGACCCTTCGACCCCTCGGCCCTCGATCGTCGACCCGTCGATCCCCTCGGCCCTCGATCCTCGAGCCTCGAGCCTCGATCAATCGATCGTTCGATCAATCGGCCCCTCGGTCCTCGATCCCTCGACCGTCCAAACTGCAACCTCGAGACCGCACGGGCTCGCTGGGAACCCCGGGAGAGGCGGACGACGACGAGACTGCCGCCAGCGCTAAGCTGGAAGGAGGGGGAAGGCGGAGGATCGGCAACGCGCCCGAGGGGGAGGCAGAGGGACGAGTCTTCTCAGGAGGCGCAGCAAGCTGGGCGCCGTCGTCTGAGAAACTTCCGGAGCTCTCTCCGAAACTACAGCAGACTTTCCAGGAGGCCGCCGAGCATCTGAAAGGGCCGCCTTCTCCTTAGAGGGCCTGCCCCTTTTCACCGTCCCCCTCGGCGCTCCGCCGACAGGAGAGGAGGAGGAGGAGGAGGAGGAGGAGGAGGAGGAGGAGGAGGAGGAAGAGAAGGAGAAGGAGGTGGAGGAGGAGGAGGAGGAGGAGGAGGACGACGACGACGACGAGGGAAAGGAGGAAAAGGAGGAGGAGGAGGAGGAGCGGGCGGAGGAGGAGTTCGCTTCCGTTCGGGTGCCGCTGCTTCCTCGCCTTCTCTCTCCCCCCCTCTTGTTTGCCCCTTCTCTCCTTCCATGATGTTTTTTTCCCCCCGCTGGCTGGCTCTTCCTCCCTCGTCCCTGCTTCGTTTTGGTTTTGCCCCGTTCCTGGTTCCGCCCTTTCCCTCCCTCCCTGGGTTCGCCCCCTCTGCCTTTGGGCCGGACGCCCCCGCGAGCGCCCTTGCGCGCTGCTCCGCTGCGCCTGCGTCTTAGACGTAGCACGCCCCCCCGGCACGCGCTGGGCGTCCACCAGAGGACCTCGACCGCTTGCGAGCGGCCCCGACTGCACGGGCCTGCACCTGCGGTGCGACCCGCGGAGGCGAAAAAGAGGAGGAGGAGGAGGAGGAGGAGGAGAAGGAGGAGGGGGAGGAGGAGGAGGAGGAGGAGGAGGAGGAGGAGGAGGAGGAGGAGGAAGAGGAGGAGGAGGAGGAGGAGGAGGAGGAGGAGGACAAGGAGGAGGAGGAGGAGGAGGAGGAGGAAAAGGAGGAGGAGGACAGGCAGACAGACCACATACGAGCCATAGTTCGGAGTCTGGACCCGGCGAAAGCGGTTCCTGCCCGGACGGACGCTCCGCACCTGGCGAGCTTGACCGGCTCCGCCAAGTGGGAGGGCACATGCGCTTGCGAGAAGGGACAAGCTCTGACACCAGCAAGAGCCCAAAAATGGACCAGAAAACAAACGGCACCACCCCACCTACGGCCTCACAGGCCGTTGCGTATACCAGGACATCTGGCGCGGGTTCTTGCATGGTATACGCTACGGACTCCGATGGGCCGTAGCGCAACATGGATGGCCGTAGGTGGGGTGGTGTCGTTTGCTGTTTGGCCGACAAAACTCATGCCACAAATCGGCATCCTCGAGCTTCGCATAACGAGGACGACCCCTCGAACGGGTCCGAACGTGGTTAACGTGGTCCGACAGAATGGTCAACACAGCATCTCGGCAGGCAGCCCTGAGCACTTCAACAAGAGCAAGCAACTCCGTACGACGAACCGTCTGCTTGGGGCTGGCCACCAACCCCGTGCACCCGGAGTCCCAAGGGAGCTGGATGGCCGAAACCAGACGGACAAAACCCCACGCAACTCGACGGAGCATGGGCTGCTTACGGTGACGGCTTCCCGAGCCGTCTGCTGCCGAAACTCCCTCTGGCAGAGGCCACCCTTCAGCACGGAGCCACTCTAAATCCCGGGGCTTCGGGAGGGGGGGAGCGGAAGCTGAAGCAACGAGAGTGGGATTAGCCCACGAAGCCAGAAGATTGGGGAGTGACCGATCTCCTGGAGAGCCTGGTGGGCCGAGTGATTGGTCTCGGCCACATGGGGCTCGGGGACACCACGTCCCTCGACTCAGCCCACCCCCTAGAGAAAAAAGAGCAAGGACATTCCCAGCAACGGTGCAAACTGGTATCTGGGGATATCTTGTAACGCGGGCACCGACCATCCGACCTGTAACCTGTTTGGAAACGCCTGGACTCCGCCCAGCAACCTCCACACACCATGCTGGCTAGGGCTGGCTGTGCAGGATTTTCCAGGCGCCAAGTGCCGCAACAAACTGAAACCAAACTCAGACCTCACCCCGTCCCCGGCCAAATGCTTGAAGGCTTGGAGTACCGTGGACCAGGGAGGAGGGAGGAGAGAGCAAGGAGGAGGGTGGCAAGCGGGCCGCAGCGCCGGGCGCGGCGTCCAGATGCAGTTGCCGCGGTACTGCGACTCGTCGCTGGGGTCTGCGGCGCGCGCGCGGAGGACGGGCACCACCACCAACCCACCCGCCGTCCCTTGCACAAAACAATATCCACTGCACTTTGAACCAAGATCTGGATCATGCGCGGCCGCCCCGCGATCACTTCGCATTGGTTATTGACTGGAACGGCGGGGTTGCAGCCACATCGGGTTCTGCGTTCAATGCCAACACCCCCCCCCGCCACCATCCCTTGCAATAACAACATGCAAAGGCACTCTGCACGAAGATCTGGAACATGCGCAGACGCCCCACGCGCAGGCCCACCATCCCTTTCAACAACAAACTAAAAAGTGCACTCTGCCAGGGGCAGCGGGCGGGGGCAGCATACTGACTGCTGTGTGCAGGCCGACCATCCCTGTCAACAACGCATGCCATATGGTTGCGGGCGCCCACCCACACACACACAATACACAATACTCGCAAGCCCGCCATCATGTTGCATTTGTGTTTGATAGGGAGTGTGGGGCTGTCGAATTGCAAGATGTAACGCACCTGGTGCGCGTGGCGCACCTGGCACAGTGCGGTGCACCTCGCGGGCATCGCGCACCTTGCTGGCGTCTGCGTTGATTCCCGCTGGTTGACGATGGCGGCCTCTATGCGTGCTGAGACTCGGGTGCTACTTATGTAGTGAGAGGGCGGGTGGGAGTGAGCGACACGGCTTGCGGCGGGTAGCTTGACCGCTCCCCTTGCCCATGCCCTGGGTCTGGACGTGGCTTGGCCAAAAATGGCTCCAAGATGACCCCAGGTATGGTATCTCGCCCTTTCGCTTCCGATGGGCCTCTGAGGCATCAAGACGGCTCCAAGATCGCCCAAGAGAACCCCAAGAGGGGCCTAGAAGAGGCCCCAAGACGGCCTCATGAGCGACAAAGGGCGCTCCAAAGGCGCCCCACGAGTGTCCCAGGAGGTGGCCGCTCGTGCTCCAGAGGGGCAGCTCTAATCGGCGCCGCCCTCTTTTCTGATCGATGGCCTGCAGGAGCCCCAAGATTGCCCCGCGAGAGCCGCGAGGGGGGCCGCCAGCGCCGATCCAAGAAAGCCGAAATCGTACGTGCACGCAGCTGTTTATTATTAATAATAATAATACTAATAATAATAATGATAGTAATAGTAGTAGTAATAACAACAACAACAACAACAACAATAGTAGTAGTAATAAAAACACTAATAATAATAATGAGGATGATAACAAGAATAATGTTGATGATACTACTCCTAATTTTGAAGACAACATGATATCAACAACAATAATAACAGAACAATGACAATTATATGAAAAAAGAATACGAATAATAGTAGTAGTAGTAGTAGTAGTAGTAGTAGTAGTAGTAGTAGTAGTAGTAGTAGTAGTAGTAGTAGTAGTAGTAGTAGTAGTAGTAGTAGTAGTAGTAGTAGTAGTAGTAGTAGTAGTAGTAGTAGTAGTAGTAGTAGTAGTAGTAGTAGTAGTAGTAGTAGTAGTAGTAGTAGTAGTAGTAGTAGTAGTAGTAGTAGTAGTAGTAGTAGTAGTAGTAGTAGTAGTAGTAGTAGTAGTAGTAGTAGTAGTAGTAGTAGTAGTAGTAGTAGTAGTAGTAGTAGTAGTAGGTAGTAGTAGTGGTAGTAGGAGTGGTAGTAGTAGTAGTAGTAGTAGTAGTAGTAGTAGTAGTAGTAGTAGCAGTCGTAGGTAGTAGTAGTAGTAGTAGTAGTAGTAGTAGTAGTAGTAGCAGTAGTAGTAGTAGTAGTAGTAGTAGTTGTAGTAGTAGTAGTAGTAGTAGTAGTAGTAGTAGTAGTAGTAGTAGTACTACAAGTCATATAAAAGTAATACTAAAAGTAGTAGTAAAAGTAGTAGTAGTAGTAGTAGTAGTAGTAGTACTACTACTACTACTACTACTACTACTACTACTACTACTACTACTACTACTACTACTACTACTACTACTACTACTAGTACCACTAGTACTACTACTACTACTACTACTACTACTACCACTACTACTACTACTACTACTACTACTACTACTACTACTTCTACTACTACTACTAGTCGTAGTGGCAATATTAATATTATGATTAGCATTGGCATCCTGATTATGATTCGTATGCTTATTACGAACATTTATGACATGGATACTTTTATGAGCATAATGATTATCCTCCTTCTTCGAAGTGGAACCCCCCGAGGTCCCCAGCGGCCACAAAGGTGCGGGTCCTCCTACCGACAGGCAGCGCTCAAGAATGGCATCCGCCCCAGCGACGGCGCGGCGAGAGAGAGGCTGGCGGCACGGACCCCGCGCGGTGCCAGCGAGGTCCAGCGCCAGGTTGTGGTCGTCCTGGCGGCGGCGGGCAGACAACTTTGTCCAAGTCTCTCCGCCCCCCACATGAGCCTTCTGGATCCTCATCCTCTTCCCCTCTTCCTCCTCCTCCTCCTCCTCCTCCATCCCTCTTCCCCACGTAGTGTTTGTACTTCGTCTCACTTCGCTTCTAAGGTAACTCAGCTCAGGTGCCGGTCTGGACGGCTCGGTGCCGCCCGTCGCCGCCCGTCGCCGCTGGGCCCCGGTGCCAGTCTGGCTGGCTCGTTGCCGCCCGTCGCCACCCGTCGTCGCCATCGCCGCTGGGCATCGCTTTGAATAGGTCTGCATCGCATTACATTGCTGTGCATTGCTGTGGATTGTTTTGCGGTGAGTTGCATTGCTTTGCATTGCCTTGCATTGCATTGCAGCTCTGCATTGCTCTGCATTGCTCTGCATTGCTCTGCATTGCTCTGCATTGCTCTGCATTGCTCTGCATTGCTCTGCATTGCTCTGCATTGCTCTGCATTGCTCTGCATTGCTCTGCGATGCTCTGCGTCGCTTTGCATTGCTCTGAGTTGCTTTGCGTCGCTTTGCATTGCTGAGCATTGCTGAGCATTGCTGCACACCACATATTGCACCAGTGGCTGCACCACCCAGATTGCACCACAGTGGCTACAACACCTAGATTGCCCCCCATGCATTGCGAGAAATCACTGTTTGGAGCCCACGCTGGCTAACATTCCTTATCCGCCGCGGTGCCTGGTGCCCACCGGCAAGTCAGCGCGAGCTAGAATGCTAGGTATTGTCTGGTAGGGTTTCTGTAAATTTCTAAGGGCCACCCCCCTCCCGTTCGCGCACGGTATGCACCCCCCGCCCCTTCCCGAGGCCACGATCCCTTGCAACATTCGAGCCAGGTTCCAGCCCTGGGGGCCCAGACGCCTCCAAGACGGCCCGATATCGCTCCAAGACGGGCCATTTTGGTTTCAAGACGGCCCAAGATGGCGTCAAAATGGCCCACGAGGCCGTCGAGGCGTCCTAAGAGAGCCCCACGAGCCGCCGCCAGAGGGCCTCGAGAGGCAAAAATCACTGATTTGCCAAGGCTTTTTCAATGTTTCTCGGGTTCGAGCTTCCGACGTCCCAAGACGACCCAAGAGGCCAAGAGGCCACCAAGACTGCCCAAAGACGATCCAGGAGGCCCCCAAAGGGCCCCAAGACGGCCCACGTGGGCTCCAAGACGGCCCAAGAGGCGCCCTAGAATGCCCAAGAGGGCCCCAAGACGGCCCCAAGAAGGGCCACAGAAGGTGAACACGAACCGACAATTCGAGCCTTCCGCCCCAAGAGGGCCCTGGAGGCCCCAAGAAGGCCAAACGAGGCCCCCAAGAAGGCCCCGAGAGGCAAACAACATTGATTTGCCTGAGCGTTTTCAATGTTTCTTGAAGTATCGCCTTTTCGAGCTTCTGGCGCTACAAGGCAGCGCAAGAGCCCCCAAGACTCCCCCGGGACGGCTCAAGAAGGTCCCTAGAAAGCTCCAAGACGGCCCAGGAGAGCTCCAAGACGGCCCAACAGGCGCCCACAGCCACCCAAGACGGCCCCAAGAAGTGCCCCAGAGTGGGAACACCAACCAAGAATTCGAGCCTTCTGCCCAAAAAGGCTCTCAGCAGGCCCCCTTGCCCCCTCCAACAATCGCCACCGAGCATGCTGGACTGGCACGGTGGCAGGACTTACCGCTGGCAGCCCAGTCGCACCCCCAGACCTGTCGATAGGGCGGGCCAGGCGTTACGCCGCAGACTTCCTCACCATTCATGATCCTGAAGTTTGACATTTGCAATAGCTTGACGGATGGAAGGTGGGCCTTTTTCACAATGTGGTTCTCGCCTGAGCGCCTCGCACATTCGTCTTCTAAATGCGCCACAAGTTGGCGGATGGCGGGCGGGCCGTTTTTCAACATGTGGCTCTCGCATTAGCGCCACGCACATTCGTCTTGGAAAGTTTCCACCAATTTAACTTGTGGAGGGCGGTCCCTTTTTAAACTGTGGCTCTCGTCTCAGCGCCGCGCACGTTCGTCTTAACTCGTTTGCAGCAACCTCAATGGTTCGTAGGGTTGAAGTCGAAGGAATGGTGTTCTGGCACGAGTAAAGATTGTCAGGACTCAACCGACACGTTGATTAACGGCGTTGAAGTCCTAGGAATGGTTTCTGGCACGATTTAGGATTCTCAGAACGCAGCAGTCACGTTGATTTGCGGCGCTGGAGTCTCGGGAATTGTGTTTGGGCATGATTATCCCGGCAAAGCAACCTAACAGCGATGTGTAGAAGCATATCTGAAAGCATTCCCCTTAAGATTCAGATGAAAATCCAGTTGTAGAATTCTGCTGTTCTCGCAGTCGTAGTCGCATTCGCGATGACAGTCGCAGCGGCAACGGCAGTCGCAGTCACAGCCTCAGCCTCAGCCTGCCTCAGCCTCAGCCTCAGCCTGCCTCAGCCTCAGCCTGCCTCAGCCTCAGCCTCAGCCTGCTTCAGCCTCAGCCTCAGTCTGCCTTCAGCCTCGGCCTCAGCCTCAGCCTGCCTCAGCCTCAGCCTGCTCAGCCTCAGCCTCAGCCTCAGCCTCAGCCTCAGCCTGCCTCAGCATCAGCCTGCTCAGCCTCAGCCTCAGCCTGCCTCAGCCTCAGCCTCAGTCTGCTTCAGCCTCAGCCTCAGCCTTCAGCCTGCCTCAGCCTCAGCCTGCCTCAGCCTCAGCCTGCCTCAGCTCAGCCTGCAGCATTCAAAATGTGGCCCAGGAATGGAGTTCTGGGAACTAGAAGAACACGAAGTGGCCTACAGTTGGCTCCGGGCATTCAAAATCATGCCCAGGAATGGAGTTCTGGGAACTCGAAGAGCACGAAGTGGCCTACAGTTGGCTCCGGGCATTCAAAATGTGGCCCGGGAATGGAGTTCTGGGAACTCGAAGAGCACGAAGTGGCCTACAGTTGGCTCCGGGCATTCAAAATGTGGCCCGGGAATGGAGTTCTGGGAACTCGAAGAGCACGAAGTGGCCTACAGTTGGCTCCGGGCATTCAAAATGTGGCCCGGGAATGGAGTTCTGGGAAGTCGAAGAGCACGAAGTGGCCTACAGTTGGCTCCGGGCATTCAGAATGTGGCCCGGGAATGGAGTTCTGGGAGGTCGAAGAGCAGTGTGTGACTGTTGGCTTAAAACGACTTCTGCGGCACCCTGTCCGGCACCCGCCCAGACCCCCCTGTGGAGTCATCTGCTGCTCTCTTTTGACCCTACTAGAAACCTATCAGAACAAGCTGTTAGGTAATCAAAGATTGTCAGAAGGTTGTCTTCCAACGGGGCCCTTCCCGCAATCAAAGTAAAGTATTGTTGTAGGGCCTAGGGAGAGAGAACCTGGAGGGAGGGTTTATTGGAACATCGTCAATGCGTTTTGGGCTTGCACTGGTCCTCCTCCTCCGCCTCTTCCTCCTCATCCTCATCCTCCCACCTCCAGCTACGTCCTGCTCCTGCTCCTCCTTCCTCATCCTCATCCTCATCCTCATCCTCTTCCTGATCATCATCCTCATCATCATCAGTACCATCACCGTCATCACCAGCAATCATGCCCTCCTCATCCTCATCCTCCTCCTCCTCCTCCTCCTCCTCCACCCTCCATGCCCGCCCTCCAGATCCCCGCTTGAAGGGAGGACGACGGTGGCGACGAAGCCTCGCATCAGAATTGCGTGTCCGATCTACAGGAGCCTCTGGGAAGCGACTAGGAAACCTGCACCGCGCAACACCGCTCCACGCCGCTCAGTGGAGGGCGCAGTGTTGCGCGGCTGTACGTGGTGCTGCGCGGCTGTGTTGCTCTGGCGAGCTGCGAATTACGATTTCCAAAGATTATACGCAACGACAGGGGCGAATTGCTCAGGGGGGAACATCGACCTGGAATCAGCGATAAATACATATATATATATACATAGATATGTACATATACACACATATATATATATGCATATATGCATATTAGAACCACGCGCGCGCTTCGCGCGCGCTTAGGTTCTAGCTAGGAGGCGAGCTTGAGTCAACGAAAGTCGCAGGGAAGGGGGCAGGGGGAAGAAGGCCAGAGAGCGCTAAAGGATACAAATACTGGAACCCTCTTGTGATTTTGTGGGGGGCCTCGTCCGGCCGCTCGCTGGGAGTTTGACGTAGCTTCTCGGGAGCCTCTGAACCTGTCGGGGGCTTCCTGGAAGCAGGTTCGAAGGATTTTGGGGGCCGATTTGGGGCTTCTCGGGGCCTCCTTTGGGCCTCTTGGGGGTCTCCTGGGGCCTCTTGAGGGGCCTCCTGAGGGCCTCCTGGCGGCCTCTTGGGGCGGAAGGCTCGAGCTTGCGGTTCGTGGTCCCCCTCTGGGCCCCCTCTTGGGCCCGTCTTGGGGCCCTCTTGGGCCATCTTGGGCGCCTCTTGGGCCGTCTTGGGGCCCTCTTGGGCTGTCCTGGGGCCCTCTTGGAAGCTTCTTGGGCCGTCTTGGGGCGGTCTTGGGCGCCTCTTGGGCCGTCCTGTAACGTCGGAAAGCCCAAAAGACAACTTTGTTGAAAATGTACGTTTTACGAAGGGAATGGGCCAATTTTTGCGTCTAGGGGCCCTCTTGGGACGCATGTTGGAGGCTTCTTGGGGCCTCTTGGGGGCGTCCTTGGACGTCTGGGGTCTCCTGGGGCCTCTTGAGGGGCCTCCTGGGGGCCTCCTGGCGGCCTCTTGGGGCGGAAGGCTCGAGCTTGCGGTTCGTGGTCCCCCTCTGGGCCCCCTCTTGGGCCCGTCTTGGGGCCCTCTTGGGCCATCTTGGGCGCCTCTTGGGCCGTCTTGGGGCCCTCTTGGGCTGTCCTGGGGCCCTCTGGGAACTTCTTGGGCCGTCTTGGGGCGGTCTTGGGCGCCTCTTGGGCCGTCCTGTAACGTCGGAAAGCCCAAAAGGCGACTTTGTTAAAAATGTACGTTTTACGAAGGGAATGGGCCAATTCTTGCGTCTAGGGGCCCTCTTGGGACGCATGTTGGAGGCTTCTTGGGGCCTCTTGGGGGCGTCCTTGGACGTCTGGGGTCTCCTGGGGCCTCTTGAGGGGCCTCCTGGGGGCCTCCTGGCGGCCTCTTGGGGCGGAAGGCTCGAGCTTGCGGTTCGTGGTCCCCCTCTGGGCCCCCTCTTGGGCCCGTCTTGGGGCCCTCTTGGGCCATCTTGGGCGCCTCTTGGGCCGTCTTGGGGCCCTCTTGGGCTGTCCTGGGGCCCTCTGGGAAGCTTCTTGGGCCGTCTTGGGGCGGTCTTGGGCGCCTCTTGGGCCGTCCTGTAACGTCGGAAAGCCCAAAAGACAACTTTGTTGAAAATGTACGTTTTACGAAGGGAATGGGCCAATTTTTGCGTCTAGGGGCCCTCTTGGGACGCATGTTGGAGGCTTCTTGGGGCCTCTTGGGGGCGTCCTTGGACGTCTGGAGGCCATCTTCAGCATCTCGGAGCCCTCTTGGAGGCCTCTTGGAAGTTTCTTGGGCCGTCTTGGGCGCTTCTTGGGCCGTCTTGTCTGACTGGGGAGGCCTCCGGCAAGCCCCGACGAGCCTCCGGGCCCCCCGGGGTGCACATTTGTGGTCGAGGTCCCGGCCCCGGGCCCCCGGACCCGGTGCGCCGTTATATGTATATATAGATATATACATACATATCTATATATATATATATATATATATATATGTATCGCCGATTGGTCGGCGACAGGCTCTCGAAGGCGAATCCGAACGTTCATGGGCGGGGTGGGCCGGCAGGCCCTCATCGGCGACGAATGGGCGCTGGGGGGTCGGTGCATCCCCCCCCCGCGGAGCCTGTCCCCAGCAGGTGTTGCTCGTCGTCTGGCTTGCAGGTCATAGCTCGGGCCTCCAGCGACCGCTCGGGACGCTCTGGGCACCCCCCGAACGCTCCCGGCGAGGCGCAGCTGATGGAAACTGCCGCAGGTCTCGAAAACGCTCGACCACTCGCAAAACCGTCCCAAAAAACGTTGACCCTGAACCTCCCGACCTGGCTTCGGGTCACAACGCTGCTCTCTGGCGGCCGCCCGGCGGCTCCTGGAGGTCGTCCGCCGAGCCCGCGGCCTGGGGGGGAGGGCCGGCGACGGCTGCGCGGCCGCCCGGTCGCAGGGGTCTCGGGGACGGATGGGGGGGGGGGGGCGGCGTGGGTGGGCGAGGCTGAGGCTGAGGGGGAGGAGTCGGAGGCAGGGGAGGGCGAGGTTGAGGGTGAGGGGGGAGGGGGAGAGCGAGAGGCAGGAGGGGTGGAGAGGGGGGAGCGGGAGCGAGGCGGGGAGGGAGCGCGGAGGAGAGGGAGAGGGGGGGGCACAGGGAACGTAAGAGACGGAAAGAAAGATAGGGAGAGGGAGGACGGAAGCGAGAGATCCTTTTCGTCCATCCTTCATCCCTCCTCCATCCCTTCCTCCACCCTCCTCCCTCATTTCCCCTCCTCCTCCCCACGCTCTCGTGCGCGCAGGCAGGCGGGCCACTCGGAGCAGATGGACTCAGAGGATCGCGCAGCATGCGCGATGCATCGACAATACATCGGCGATGCATCGTCGACGGCAGAATGGAGACAACGGGCTCCAGATCGCGCCGCATCGCCGATGCATCGGCAGGGCAACGCGATCCTCCGACTGCATCTACTCTGGCCCCCGTCTGGGGGGGGGAGGAGGAGGAGGAGGAGGAGGAGGAGGAGGAGGAGGAGAAGGAGGAGGAGGAGGGGGAGGAGGAGGAGGAGGAGGAGGAGGAGGAGGAGGAGGAGGAGGACGAGGAGGAGGAAGAGGAAGGAGGAGGAGGAGGAGGGGGAGGAGGAGGAGGAGGAGGAGGAGGTGCCGCTGCGCCGCTGATCTGCGACCGGTTCGTGTCGTGACGGTGTCGGCATGGCTGTCCAACACCGCGTGCAGCGTTCAGCCTTTGGCATTCGCGGCTTTCCGATAGCGCAGACCTTCCGATACTGGCAACTTTTGTGCCACTGGCGGCGTTCGGCATTGAACGCACGCCCGCGCTGGGATCGACGCCGCGCCGACGTGACACGAAACTGCTGTAGCCTCTTGACCTTGAACATCTTGCGGAGGTGTTAGACCAGCGGTCTGGGTGCCACGCACTGGGAAAAGACACGAACTCAAAAGCCTGGGCAAGCCGATGGACAACTTGACTTTCCCAATCCGCGTCCCACCCTAACGGCTCCCACAACAGACGTCCAACTAATTTCACGCCCAAAATGCCCGAGGGTTGGGACAAGGAAAGCATCCGCCACCACACGTGCACCACAGACGAATCCTGGGCCGAGATACACGCGGATGGTGGACGCAGCCTCCCGGCCAGGAGGACACATGATCGGAGCCAAAAAGTCACCCAAGAGGACGCAGTGGTGGCGCAGACACTCCTTATTCTCAAGGAAGGGTTAGGAAGCGAGGGGGGGCCCTCCCCTCTCCCTCCCCTCACAACGCGGGGAGGCAGGGGGACGGGAGAAGGAGGGAGAGAGGGGGTGAGATAGGCGGGGGGGAGGGGGGTCGAAGCACACTCGCGTATTCGACGTGATCTGTGGAATCTCCTGAAGTGGCCGCATCTTGTCTATATGAAGGCTATGGGTGAAACACAATCCCATGAATAGAAAGAGAGGAGGAGAGAGGAGAGAGCGCGATATATTACAATTCGCTGGCCCAACGGGCCTGAGGCGTGCTAAGATCTCCAGTAACTGGTTCACAAAATACATGTATATTCTAGCTCGCGCGCGCGGGGCGGCCTCTGGGGGTCCCCCGACGAAAAATACCCCGGCCGACTCCCGACAAGGTCCAGGCAAGGTCCCGGCAAGGTCCCGAAGGGCCGGGCAAGGTCCCGGCAAGGTCGCGGCAAGGTCCCGGCAAGGTCCGCTCAAGGATACCAGAACTCCTAGGAGCGGTCTTCGGGGCCCTCCAGATCGCCCCAGAAGCGGCCTTGGAACCTCAAGGCAACTCCACAAGGGCCCACGAATCGGAATCACGGCCCAAGATCGCTCCCAGACGCCCAAGATAGCCCCAAGACGGCCCAAGAGGCTTCAACGAAGCCCCAAGAGAGAGGAGACCAAAGAAGGCCAAAAGAAGCAAAATCATGAATGCCCCTGTTGTTGTTCGATGTTTTTCGCGTTCTCGCGTTTGCGGACTTCCGCCGGTTCAAGATGGCCCCAGCGGCCCCAACATCCTGTAGGATCATCATGCAAAATGGCTACGGAGAGCTTCTGGAACATCCTGGGAACGCTTTGGAGCCTTTCG
>CAUYUJ010008147.1:57966-110466 GCA_963575745.1 Prorocentrum cordatum | reverse complement strand
GATTTCTTGAATCGGCGCTCAGGGCCCCGGGCGCGCTCCGCGCCAGAAAGGGGGGGGGGTCCGGCGCCGACCCGAGAAATCCGCTCGGACCTCCGAGAGCTGATGCCTCGTGTCGTTTTCCTTCCACGGGGTCTGAGAAGGGCAGACGGATCTGGCGCGCGGGCGCCCTGTCCACGGATCGGGGAGGGCACCCCCCGAGACATCAAGCCCATGCCGCCTGATCTGACGATGGATCGCGCCGATCCTGCACGGAAGCGGGACCCGTAGCGCAGCTAATCCGCGCGCCTCGACTCCATGCCTGCGCTCCCTCGATACAGGGAGTTCAGGAGGGGGGCGCCCAGGAAGGGGGTTCGCAAAGCATGGCAAGGGACGCGTGCGCGGCACAGGGACGGCCAAAGAGCGTGTCCAGAAAAGAAGAGGGGGGAGCCACGAAGTCTGGGGAGATCCCATGGCGCCGACCATGATGTCCACCCGCCTCGTCATCACCCCCCTGTTGGCAGCCCCCGACGGTAAAGGCACCCCGCCCTCTCAGAAGCCCCCCCCCCCCTCCAGGTGACGCGCCGCAGAGGAGGCGGACGACAGCCGAGATGCGCGGCCGACGACGACGGCGACGACGACGACGACGACGACGACGACGACGACAACGACGACGACGACGCCGACGATGACGACAACGACGACGACGACGACGACGAAGACGACGGGAACGACGACGACGGGAACGACGACAAAAACGAAAACGACGACGACGACGACGACAACGACAACGACAATGACGACCACGACCACTGCGGCGGCGGCAACCGACGAGGCGTACGGCAAAGATCCGAAGGAGGAGGGCAGCCGCGGCGGCGGCCTTGGGCTCCCTGTTCGCCAGGGGGCCGCGCGGGGACTTGCGCGCGCCGCAGGGGGGGGGGTCGAGGGGGGGACGAGAAGGGTAGGAAGGCACCAACTATACACCAACACCGATCCTGGCCAGGATCACCCTGGGCCCAGGATCGGTGTATACGCCCTCCTGCCTTGCGCAAGAAGGCATATACACCGATCCTGGGCCCAGGGTGATCCTGGGCCAGGATCGGTGTTGGTGTATAGTTGGTGCCCTCCGAAAGGGGGCCAGCTCAAGGGGGTTAGGAGGCAACTGTTGGGAGGTCTTCCTCGGAAAGATTGAAGAGGATTCAGCCCCATTGGGGGGCTCTTACGACGGAATGGGCCTCGGATTGAGCGGGATTGACCCGGATCAAGCGGGATTCAGCGGGATCAAGCCGGATTAAGCGGGATTGAGCTGGATTAAGCTGGATTTCGGACCAGGGCAAAATCAAAATTTGACCTCCCGGGAGTTGCATCCGAAGCGGGGGAAGCATCGACCGATCAGGGGGGCCAGCCAACAATAAGGGAAAACGATAAGGGGGGAAACAATAAGGGGGGGAAACGATGAGGGCCAGCTCGGGGGGGAAACAATACGAGGGGCCAGCCAACGATAAGGGGGGCCAGCTCAGGGGGACCAGCTCAGGGGGGGAATCTGCGACACATCGCCGATAGATCGGCGGCAGGCTCCCGAGAGCGAAACCGCAACCTCCTACGGGTGGGCTATCAAGCCGCCATCGGCGATGAATGGGCGTTCGGGAGTCGATGCGTTCCCCCTGAGCATCTTCTCCCCTGACGTTGCTCCTGAACCTCCCGACCTGGTTTTCGGGTCATAATTCGGGCATCAGGCGGCCGTTCGGAACCAGTTGGGCACCCCGAGAGCTTTCTCGGCGAGGCGCAACTGATGGAAGCACCCTGGGTCTCGAAATCGTTCGAACACTCCTGAAGCTATTCGAAGACTTGCCCCTCAGCCGTCCCCTGAGCCTATCCCCACCTCTCGTGGCCGTAACGGTGCCCATGAGCTTCTATCTCTCTCTATCTCTCTCTCTCTCTCTCTCTCTCTCTCTCTCTCTTTTCAACACAGAAGGTCGCATATGACGGCAGGCCTTGCTGATCCGAGCTGCTCAGTCAGCGTGGGGGGGGGCGCGGGGGGGGGGATCGCATTAGTCGGCGTCGCACCCAGGGGGAAAGCGAGAGGGGGCGCGCCTTCTCAGAAGCCTCAGAAGGAATCTGGTCTTCTGAAGAGCTTTCAAGGCCTCCTGAGCAGCCTCGCCCTCCCTCACGTCCCTCCTCGGCGCGCCGCCGAAGCAAAGGGTGGATTCGGCGCGCGTGGGGGGGGGACTGGCACAGTACGTCGGACGGGGTGGCATGGGGAGGGTGAGAGAGAGAGAGAGACGCGCTCTGCCGGCTGGCCGACCGTCCTGGAGCGGGTTGCGCGGTGAGGCCTCAGCCCTCGAGTCTCCCACGATTTCTCGCAAGACTCGCACTCTCACGAACGACCAACTTCTCAGTTCTCCTAAATGTGACTACACACTTCTAGCTTCTCACCATAAAACTCAATTCTCGATTCCATCACAAACTACATGATTGCTGAGTTGTAAATGATCTCGCTGTGTCGACCCATCGTCTCCGAGGTCCACTGGGTCTTCTGGTTCTGGCATGCGGTTCCCACAGAAATACGCGGCGTGCGCATGGATGTTCGTCTGCTTCCATGTGTTAACCACTTGCTAGCTGCTTCCTGATATACTGATATCCAGTCGCGAATGCTCAGTTTCTGGGCTCTCTCTTCTGCCTCTCTGATGGCACACTTGATCCACTCCACCCACGGCTCCAACAAATCAGCAGATTGAAAAGACCTGGAGTACACGTGCAGCGTGGGCCCCGAATAAGATTGACTGCACCACCTTGTGCAAACTGGAGATGTACAATACTACCACTGCCAAGGACCACGCTGTCTGCAATGAACGGCGAAACAAATGTTGCCTTGAAAACGACTCCCGTTACAATCGGTCAAGTGGATGGTACCACCGTGCATCTCTCTCTCTCTCTCACTCTCCTTCTCCTCCCTTTCCCCATGGGGGAAAGGCTCGAGGATCGAGGAGAATCGAGAATCGACGTCTCTGCACGATCTCGTCCGCCCTTGGGCCTCTGGACGCCTCTGGCGGGCACTGGGAGCCTCTGGGGGTCTGCAAAGGCCCTCAGGGAGGGTATCGATCGGGTGCGGTGGGGGAAGGGCTGTGCGCCTACTGCCTGGAACGAGTGTGAGCTACGTCTGGAGCAGCGCCGACAGTTTTGTAGAGTCTTCCGAGCACTTTGCCAGGCCTCTCTTGAAGTTCGATGTTGCCGACCTGTAAGTCTCTACCAATCGAACATGGCCCCAGCCGATGTGAAGTGCAACCCACCCGAACGCCCACCTCCCCCTCTCGCCCTCTGGGGCGAGCGTTGGCTCGACACCCTTTCGCGCCGCCGCGGCCGACTGACAGACCCCTTCCTCCGCCCCATCGCATCCGCCCCCTCCCACTCTCCCCCATCCTTCCCTCTCATTCCCTCGTCCTTCCCTCCCACTCCCCACCTTCCCATTCTCTCCCGCCCCCGTTACATCCCTCTCTGCCCCGCTCCTCGTGCAGCTCCCCTCCTCCTCCAAAAGCGTTCCTCCCCCTGCCTCAACACTCCTTTCGCTCCTTCGTTTGAACCCGAGGATAGTGAAGAAGGGTAAAGAGAACACCTCGACACGCCACAAGTATGCGCCTGCACTCCGTGGGAAATGCGGTGAGCTCCACGTTTGGCTACGTCGCAGAGTCACCCCACCCAGGGTCGAAAAGGGCAGCCTCCTGCGCAAACGCCTGGCCGTCGCGGGATCGTGCTCAACTCCCAATTTTCTCCCAAAGTCCCTGGAGGCTTCTGGGGTCTCCGGCCGTCGTCGCCGTCGCCGTCACCGTCATCCTCCTCCTCCTCCTCCTCCTCCTCCTCCTCCTCCTCATCCTCCTCCTCCTCCATCTCCTCCTCCTCCTCCTCATTATCCTCAGCCTCATCCTCATCATCATCATCATCATCATCATCATCATCATCATCATCATCATCATCATCATCATCATCATCATCATCATCATCATCATCATCATCATCATCATCATCATCATCATCATCATCATCATCATCATCATCGTCGGCATAATCATCATTATCATCATCAACATGATCGTCAGCAAAATCATCAGCAGCATCATCATCATCATCATCACCACCACCACCACCATCATCATCATCAGCATCATCATCATCATCATCGAGATCAGCATCATCATCATCATCATCATCATCATCATCAGAATCATCATCATCCTCGTCCTCATCGTCATCCTGATCCTGATTCTCATCATCATCATCAGAAGCATCAGCAGCACCAGCACCAGCATCAGCATCATCATCATCATCATCATCATCAGCAGCATCATCATCATGAGCATCATGCTCATCAGCATCATCATCAGCAGCAGCAGCAGCTGCAGCATCAGCAACAGCATCATCACCATCATCGTCATCATCATCACCACCACCACCATCAACATCATCATCATCATCGCATCATCATCAACATCGTCATCATCAACATAATCATCAACCAACCGTCAACCATCAACCCTCAATCACAATTCATCATCACCACCACCATCACCATCATCATCAACATCATCATCGTCGTCCTAATCATCAGCATCATCATCATGATCACCATGATCATAAACGGCATCATCATCAGCCAACCATCAACCACTAACAATGAACCATCATCCTCATCATAATCTGCATAATCTGCATCATGATCATCAGGATCATCATCAACATCAGCAGCATCAGCATCAGCATCAGCATCATCGTCATCATCGTCATCACGGTCATCGTCATCATCATCATCATCATCCTCCTCCTCCTCATCATCATCATCATCATCATCAGCAGCAGCATCGTCGTCGTCGTGCGCCTCCTCCCCCTTCTCCCCATCCTCCGCCTCTTCCTCCTCCTTCTCCTCCTCCTCTTCCTTCTCCTCCTCCTCCTCATCCTCATCCTCCTGCTCCTCCTCATCCTCCTCCTCGTCAACCTTCTCTCCTCATCCTCCTCCTTCTGATCCTCCTCCTCCTCCTGCTCCTCCCCCTCCTCCTCCTCCTCCTCCTCCTCCTCCTGCTGCTCCTCCTCCTTCTCCCCCCCCTCCTCCTCCTCCTCCTCCTCCTCCTCCTCCTCCTCCTCCTCTCCTCCTCCTCCTCCTCCTTGTCTTCCTCCTCCTCCTTCACATCCTTCTCCTCCTTCTTCTCCTCCTCCTCCTCCTTCTCCTCCTCACCCCCTTTCCCTCAACATAATCATCAGCAGCAACAACAATAACCCACCACAAACGGAATCAGCAGCAGCGTCGACATCACCACCGTCGCAAGCATTCCATCATAATTGGTATCATCAGCATCAGCATCAGCAGCAGCATCATGACCATCATCCTCCTCCTCCTCCTCCTCCTCCTCCTCATCATCATCATCATCATCATCATCATCATCATCATCATCATCACCATCATAATTATCATCAGCATCACCATCATCATTACCATCATCATCATCATCATCATCATCATCATCATCATCATCATCAGCTTCATCCTCGTCCTCATCATCATCATGATCCTGATCCTCGTCATCATCATCACCATCACCATCGGCATCAGCAGCATCATCATCATCAGCAGCATCATAATCATGCGCATCATAATCGTAATCAGCATCGTCGTCGTCATCATCAGCCTCAGCATCCGCCTCCTCCTCCCCATCGTCCTCGGCGTCGTCGTCATCATCGGCCCTCTCCTAGTCAACATCATCACAACCGTCATCATCATCATCACCAACACCAACACCACCACCCCCATCATCAGCATCATCATCACAATCACCAGCATCAGCGTCATCATAAGCATCATCATCAAATTGATTGCCACCACCATCATCACCATCACCACCATCATCCTGAATTATCCGGAATCAGATTGATCATCAGAAGCAGCAGCATCCTCATTATCATCATCGTCATCGTCATCGTCGTCATCAGCATCACCATCATCACCATTACCACCAGCCCCACATCCCCATCATCAGCATAAAACGCCTCAGTAGTACCATCATCGTGAATAGCATCACCACCATCATCACAGGCGTAAGTCGTCAAGTCTGGGCTTCTCGAGGCTGAAGGCCAGAAGGGCCAAAGCAACACATAGAAGCGTCGCCGTCGTCGTCGCCAGCGTCATGATCATAATCCTAGTCATCATCATCATCATCATCATCATCATCATCCTCCTCCTCATCAACGTCGTCGTCGTCCTCGTCGTCGTCATCACCACCACCGCCACCACCACCACCACCTCCACCGTCATCATCCTCATTATCAGCACCAAAACCATCACCATCAATATCACCGCCGTCCTCGTCATAAACCTCACCATCATTCTTCTCCTCCTACTCATCCCCCTCACTCTCATCCTCATCATTATCATCATCGTCGTTACTGTCATCGTCATCCTCCTCCTCCTCGTCATCCTGCTCATCCTCCTCCTTCTCCTCCTCATCATCATTAGCATTATCATCATCGTCGTCGTCGTCATCACCACCACCGCCACCACCACCACCGTCATCATCCTCACAATCAGCACCAAAACCATCACCATCAATGTCATCGCCGTCCTCGTCATAAACCTCACCATCATTATTATCCTCCTTCTCCTCATCACCCTCATCCTCATTCTCAGCATGATCATCATCGTCGTTGCCGTCATCGTCCTCCTCCTCATCCTGCTCATCCTCCTCATCATCATCATCATCATCATCATCATCATCATCATCATTACCACCATCTTCGTCAACGTCATCAAAACAGGCATCATCATCATGCTCATCAGCATCATCATCGGCATCATTTAAGCCGTGGCCAGTATGACCATCGTCATCATCATCATCAGCATCAGCAACCTCATCATCATCCTCATTATTATCAATAGTGTCAGTATCGTCATCGTCATGGTCATCAGCATGGTCAGTATCAGCATCATCGCCGCCGTCATCATCGTGACCATCAGATTCATCATCATCATCATCATCATCATCATCAGCATCATCATCGTCATCATCATTGTCGCCGCCATCATCATCAGCATCATCATCAGCAATAATACCATCACCATCACCATCGCCATCACCATCACCGAAATGATCATCGTCACCATTACCACCACAGCCACCACCACCACCATCACCATCACCATCATCATCACCGTCATGACCAGCAACATTAGTCTCAACATCATCATCAACAGCATCGCCATCATTATCGTCAGCATCATCCTCATCACCCTCATCATCCTCATTACCATCACCACCATCATCATCAGCAGCATCGTCATCAAAGTCAACATCCTCCTATCAGACAACGATCAACCACATCATCATCATCATCATCATCGTCATCAGCATCATCATCATCACCACCATCATCACCACCATCATCACGGTCATCATCATCATCGCCACCATCATCAGCAGCATCCTCATCACCACCATCATCATGGTCATCATCATCGTCACCATCATCGGCATCATCATCATCACCATGAGCGTCGTCATCATCACCATCATCGTCATCATCATCATCGTCATCATCATCATCATCGTCATAATCGTCATCATCGTCATCATCGTCGTCGTCGTCGCATTCCCCCACCCACCCGCTCGATGCTCGCCTGCAGGTGCCCTGGGCAATACCCCAGGGCGTCGTCGCTGCCCCAGGTGATGCTGTGCTGCACCTGCGCTAGCCGCTCGCTCGGGCGGGGAGGAGGAGGAGGAGGAGGAGGAGGAGGAGGAGGAAGAGGAGGAGGAGGAGGAGGAAGAGAAGGCGGGGAGGAGGAGGAGGAGGAGGAGGAGGAGGAGGAGAAGGAAGAGGAGGAGGAGGAGGAGGAAGGAAGAGATGCATAAATATGCTGCAGTACGCCCTCCCGTTCCAAGTCCCCCGTGCATACGCCCCTACAGGTCTCCCCTTTCAGGACAAGAAGCGCCCCCCTGAAGACCAGTACGGTTGGGCCTGCCATTCTGGTGAGGGCCCCGCTTGAAGTGGAATTGCCTTCCATCTTATTGGCGCGTAATCATGCGCACGAAAAATAATGACCATGCAGTTTAACGAAGTGCCCGTAAACATTGAGGAAGCCTCGGGCGACAACTCAATCTTGAAAGAGAAGAAAAAACATGGATCAGCGGAGCGCTACGCGCGTTGAAATCCGAGGTATTTACGCTGAATAACGAAGTCTCAGGCGAGAGCTTAATGTTGAAGCAGATTGGTCCCCCATCCTGCTGGAGGTTGCATTACAACACGAATGCGCACGGCGCTGCTGCGAGAACCCCATTCTCAAAGTGACGAGTGGTCAACCCTTTGAAACTGCTGCAAGATGTTAAGACGAATATGCGCGACGCTGCAGCGCAAGCCTCGCAGGAATCGCCCTCCATACGTGAAGCTGTCGCAAACTGTTGAGACGTAGCTGTCGCAATGTGGTAAGACGTGTACGTGCGCTTGCACATCACCCAGAAAACAACTGCGCGCGGCGCTACGACGTCAAACACATGTTGAAAACAAGCCTTTCCGTGAAACCGCTGCAAATGGTTCAGAGCTAATACGAGGGCCATTTTTTGAAACGGAACCCCTTACGACAACGAAGCTGTTTCAAACATGTGAAACGAATATGCGCGGTGCAAACGCCAGAACATCACTTTGAAAACGGCCCCTCTTCATCCGTGAAACTGTTGAACACTTGATGGCGAATGCGTGCGGTGATCAGGCGAGAACCATATGTTGCAAAACACCAGCCTTCCACCCGCGAAACTTCTGGAAACTGTTAAGACGAAGGTGCGCGGCGCTAGGGCGAGAGCACCGTTTTGAAAACGACCCACCCACACACCAACCACTCGTGAAAATACCGCATACTGTTGTGTCAAGACGAATGCGCGCGGCACTAAGGCGGGAACCACATGTTGCAAACCACCCTCGGAACTGCTGCAAACTTTGAGACGAACGTGCGCGGCGCTCAATCGATTACCAAAGTTTGCAAGCATCCCGCCCTCAATCCTTGAAACTGCTGGAGACTGTTAACACGAATGTGCGCGGCGCTGAGGCGAGAGCACCATGTTTAAAACGGCCCCCACCTCACCCCATCCATTCGTGGAACTGCTGCATCTCTTAAGATGGAGGAGGGCGGCGCTGAGGCTGCAACCACGAACCGACCACCCTCCACCCATGGAACTGCAGCAAAACGAGAGCCACCTTTTGCAAACCACGCGCCCTCCATCCGTAAAACTGGCGCAACCTTTAAGACGCAGGCTTGCGGCGCTAAGGCGAGGTCCACATTCTGAAAACCACCCTCCCTCCATGCGTCAAGCTGTTCCAAACTTCGATTTCCAAGATCGTAAGTGGCGAAGGGGTGTCAGGCGCAATGCCCAGGCAGTCCTGCCGACACGTCTGATGGTGCGGCCCCCTCGAACTATCGCGTCGGAGAATAGGAGTCCCGTCGTCTTTCTCGCCGCCAGCGTCGGCATCGTCGACGTGGCTGTCTGCGTCTTTCAGCATGGGATGCTGGGGAGGTGCCTCCCAACTCCTCGGCCATATCTGAAGTCTGCCGTCGCCGCCCCCCTCGACTTGCTCGCCGTCATTTTCCCCCATCAACCGTCGCCTCGTCGCTCCTCGCCCCCAGGCACTTGCTAAAACAGATTACGGATCCGCGGTTCGAAAGTCCCCCCGAAGCACGGCGCCATGCCCGCCTGGTTTGGCCACGGGGCGCGCCGACCCTGCGTGGGAATGGGACCCGCTGCGAACCCACGCGCTTTAAAATGCAGCTGCTAATGGACAGCCTCAGAATCCAGGAAACAGTTTAATTGCATGAAAAATGTAGAAAAAAATGTGATGTGAAATAAGTCAAAATTAGGCCACTGCAATATGTTCTTACAGAAATAACAAACATATACACGGCCCTGAATGCAACGGCAGCGGCGGCGGCGACACGACGGCAAAGCAGAGAGAAGGGAAAGAAACTGCAACGGCGCAACTGTCAGGAGAAAGTGAGTTCCAGCCGGAGAGGTTGCGTGACATCGCATGGCGAATCGCATTGAAACAAAGGAAGCAGAAGGAGGAGGAAGAGGAAAAGGAGGGGAAGGATATGGACGAGGAGGAGGAGAAGAAGGAGGAAGAAATTGATAGAGGAGGGCGAGGAAGAACATGAGGAGTTGGACGAGGATGACCACGGCGACGAACACGAGGAGGGGTAAAGGGAGGAGGAGAAGGAGGAGGAGGAGGAGGAGGGGGAAGAAAAGAGGAGGGGAATGAGGAGGAGGAGGAGGAGGAGCAGGACGAGGACGAGGAGGAGGAGGGGGGTGGACATTTTTCGAGCATCCCCCACGAGTGGAAACCCTGCCGCAGCAGGCTCGCTGCATCCACGAGCACCAGCCCCCACCCCCGCTGATGCGGAAAGGAGTGAGGGCGCTGAGTTGGGCTTGGCGGGGATCGCTGTGGTCTTATCGCAGGCCCGCCGCAGGCGCCGATTTTGAATCAAAGCAAAAATACGCATTGATATCGCAAGCCCGCAAGAGACGCTATTTCTTTATAAGCAGAAACCGGATACTGTTTGCAAACCTGCCGCAAGCGCCGATTCTGCATCGAAGCCAAAACCGGCATGAAGATGGCAAGCTCGCCGCAGGCGCCGATTTATGATCAGGAAACGAATTCTGATTGCAAACCCGCCGCAGGCACCGATTAAAAACTGACGCCGTTACAAGCATGAAGATGGCAAGCCCGCCGCAGGCGCCGATTTTTTTCACCGGAAAATAAATTCTAGAAAACGAATTCCTGGCGCAAGCCCACCGCAAGCGCCGATTTGTCATTAAAAACGTGAATGAAATGACGATCGACGCCGATTATTTCAAGAACCATGAGGAAATCACAAGCTCCGCAGGCGCCGGTTTCTGTCTTGCACAGAAAAAACCTTTTCCACGAGGCCGCGGAGGCCCCCCTATTGGGCGGCATGGCCGGGGGGGGAGGAAGGAGGGGCGGGGGGGGGGGGGGGGGGGGAGGGAGGAGGAGGGGGGGAGGAGAGGAGGAGGAGGAAGGAGGGGGAGGAGGAGGGGGAGGCGGGAGGAGGAGGCGGAGGGGAAGGGGGGGGAGGAGGAGGAGGGGCGGGCAGAGAAATAGCGAAAACATAGCGAGAAAAAAAAAAATGAAAAAAAGGCGCATCCGCGGGGACTTTTGCGGCGCCTATTTTTTATATATTTTCTCGTTATTTTTTTCGGTGGCCGAAACCGACAATTCCGCGCACCTTTTTGTTTCGCTATGTATTCGCTATGTTTTCTGCATTTTTTCGCTATTTATTATACAAAAATGGCGGAAACATATACAAAAAATAGGTTTCGCTGGGCGCACCTATATTTTCATAAAAAGTATACCATAAGTGTGGGAAAAAAGTAGGTCAGCCGAAGCGATTCAAAATGTAGAAGAAATGAATGAAAAAATGTATTTATATGTGTATATATATATATATATTATATATATATATATATATATATATATAAAAAAAAAAAAAAAAAAAAAAAAAAAAAAAAAAAAAAAAAAAAAAAAAAAAAAAAAAAAAAAAAAAAAAAAAAAAAAAAAAAAAAAAAAAAAAAAAAAAAAAAAAAAAAAAAAAAAAAAAAAAAAAACTCCCCGGGGCCGCCGGCCGGAGCAAGGTGAAACAGCGCGACGCCGCCGGGAATCCCGCGGCGGATTGCTGCCGCCCCATCCCAAAGAGCCTTGCCCCACCCCCCTGCCGCAAACACCATTGGGTAGAGAGGCGGGCCGTCCCGGGCGGGGGGGCGGGCGGGGGCGCAACGCCAAACGAAGCGCGCAGCCGCGCGGGTCGCAAACGAGGCGGCGTGACTCTTGTAGCGGGGCCCAACAGTGCATCCCGTCGGCCCTGTCGGCGATCCCTGCTTTCTCAAACGAATTCCTTGTCGGGGATGGGCGCGACCCTTGTCCCGGACCCCCTTATAGCAGGTCCATCAAAGCGCCCACGATGGCTCAAAGATTGCCCCCGCATGTGGCAAGGCTAAAGACGGCCCGCGATACGGCTCCAGATAGCCAGAGATCTTCCACGACCCAAAGCGCCACCACGCCCTGAGGCACGGAGCGGGCGTGTTCCGACGTCATCTGCCTCACTCTTGAGCCTCAGTCCTCTGTCTTCAAAATTCTTTGGAAGGACCTGGAGCCCAAACTGAGAAATCTTCTGGGGCTCCCCGCGCCTTTCCGCATGATTTGTGGGAAACAATTTTGCGATCCCTCCGGATGCGAAAATCCCATCCCCCCCACCCACCCAAAGAGGCCCCGAGAGGCAACAAGGGCCCCCAAGAGGGCCCGCAAGAGGCCCCAAAGAAGCCGCAAGAGCTCTCAAGTCCTCCGAAGAAGGCCCCGAGAGGCCAACATCGGAGTGAGGAGGGGGTTCCGCCCACGCGAATTCGTTTCAAGTCGCGCGCGTGTTGGTTGCTCTGGGGTCGGCAAGTCGCTCCGTTATTTCTTTGTTCTTCCGGCCAAGGGGGGGGCGGCAGGCCCGCCAATGGGGGTTCTCCGCGGCGTCGTGGGAGGGGAAGGGCCCTTTCGGTGCAAGAAAAAATCGGCGCAGGCGGCGGGCTTGCGATCTCCCCGAGGTTCTTGAAAAAATCGGCGCCTGCAGCGGGCTCGCGATCTTCATTCCATTTAAGGCTTTACTGAAAAATTGGCGCCTGCGGTGGGCTTGCGACAAGGATTCGCGTTCTGGCGATAAAATCGGCGCCTGCGGCGGGCTTGCCGCCCTCATGTTTTTTATCGCTTCAATGAAAGATCCGCGCCTGCGGTGGGCTTGCGACAAGAATTCGCGTTCTGGCGATAAAATCGGCGTCTGCGGCGGGCTCGCCATCCTCATGTTGGTTCAGGCTTCAATCCAAATCGGCGCCTGCGGCGGGCTTGCGATCGAAATTCAAATTTGTTGTCTGGTGGTAGATTCGGCGCCTGCGGCGGGCGCAACCTAATTTTTCCCTACTTTGAAACTGTTCCACATACCAGAACCTGTGCATATTACCTTCATTCCAACACGCGCTTCAGTCCATGTCTGCACTTCCTCGGCCCCTGCTCCCTGCCTCCCTCCGCCCGCCTCCCTCCCACGTCCCCATCCCCCCTCCAGTTGATCCTCGTCGATCCTCTCCAGTCCTGGATCTTTCGTCCCCGTCGATCATCATGGATCCTCCTCGATCCTCGACCCTCCTCGATCCTCGATCGTATCGATCCTCAGTGATCCTCCTCAATCCTCCCTCGTCCCGCATCTCTCCCTCATCCCTGCATGGCCCTGCTCCCTGCATCCCAGAACCGTCCACGCACCCACCCCTCCCCTTCCCACCCCTTTTCCCGACCCCCTTCCCCCTCCCTCCATCCCTCCTCCTCTCCCTCCATCCCTCCTCCTCCTCCTCCTCCTCCTCCTCCTCCTCCTCCTCCTCCTCCTTCTGTTCCTCCTCCTCCTCCTCTTCTTCCTCCTTTTCCAACGTTTTTCTTTATAAAAGAAACTCCGCCCTTTCACATCCCGAGGCCAATCCAAAGGGCGGGCCTTTATGGCCCTGAAGCTTAAAGTTGACCACAAATTCGCCCATGCAGAGCGGGTGGTTTCCAAAATGCAGATCTCGCCCGAGCGCCGCGAACATTCGTTTTAAAAACTTGTACGAGTTTCACGGGTTGTGAGAGCGTGTCGTTTTCAAAATGTGGCTCTCGCCTGAGCGCCGCGCACATTCGTTCTAAAGTGTCGGAGCTTCACGGATTGAGACCGGGTGGTTTTCGAAATGCGGTTTTTTTGCCTCAGCGCCGCGCACATGCATCTTGAAGATTTGCAAGAGCTTGACGGATTGAGCCCAGCTGGTTTTCAACATGTGGCTCCCGTCTTAGCGCCACGAACATTCCTTTCAAAGATTTGCAAAAAAAATCGACACGGACTAATACCTGGCGGCTTTCAAACTGTTGCTCTCGCTTAGCGCCGCGCAAATGTGATCTAGAAGTTTGCAAGCCACAGATTGAGGGCGGTTCCTTTTCAAAATGTGGCTCTCGCCTCAGCGCCGCGCACACTCTGTTTAAATATCTGCAAGAGCTTAACGGATTCCAATAGTCAACGTGCCAGAAACGGAGTTCTGGACGGACTCAAGATTGTGAGGGCGCAACAATTACATAGATTCGCGGCGTTACAGTCCCTGGAATGATGTTCTGGCACGACTCAAGATCATCAAGACGCAACAGTCATGTTGATTCGTGGCGTTGGAGTCACGAGGTGTTTTATCAAGCGTCAGGGTCTTCAAACGGTTGTTTCCCAATGAAGCAGTTCCCTCAATGGAACTGAAGCCTTATATGGGGCTATGGAGAGGAAGCTTCGGGGGACGATGTAGTCCAACATTGTTGATGGGTTTGGGGGTTACACTGGTCCTCCGTATCCTCTTCCTGTTTCTCCTCCTGTTCCTCCTCATCCTCTTCCTCCTCTCCTCCTCCTCCTCCTCCTCCTCCTCCTCTTCTTCCTCCTCCTCCATCCCTGTTCATTTCAATAACTCATCTCTGTCGCACCCCCCGGGCGTTTCGCCTGAAAGCTCCTCACCATTCATGGTATTGAAGCTGGGAATAAAGAACATGTGGCTCTCGCCGTCGCGCCGCGCACACTCGTCTTGAAAGTGTTTAAGGTGTTCAAGGATTCGTATAGTTGAAGTCCCAGGAATGGCGCTCAGGCGCTGCTTCGGACTGTCAGGACACAAAAATTAACCATGTCTTTCGGTACTGCAATCCCAGAGACAATGCTCTGGCACGATCTAGAGTCGCCAAAACGCAACAGTCACGTTGATGTGCGGTGTCAAAATCCCAAGGGTTGTGTTCTGGCACGATTCAAGACGGTCCGGACGCAACAGTCACGCTGACTCACGGCGAAGAAGTCTCATGAATTGCTTTTGTTGGCACACTTGTGGATTCTCAGACGGTTGTCGTCCAATGGGGCACTTCCCGCAATGCAAATCCGCTGACCCTGTCGGCGTGTGAAGGGTTTTTCCATTTGAATCGTCGTCGTCGTCGCCGCTCCCCTCCCTTGACGTTTTTCCGGTTGGGTCTTCGTCGTCGTCGCCGTCGCCGCTCCCCCTCCCCCGTCCCTGGGCCCTCCTCCATAAACGTTCCCCAATCAGAGGGACATCGAGCAACGTCGCAAATCGAGTCAAAAAGAACCCGCTTCCCTTCGATCCTTTCCCCGCCCGGTAAGACGGGTCGGGGAGGGTCCAGGGAGGGTGTCCCAGGGCGGGTCCTCGGGGTTGTGACCCCTCCCTCCCCCCCAGGGGGGAGCCCACCTCCATAGGAGAAGCTTTCCCCTTCGATTTCTTGCCACTCAGACGCCTCGAGCTCACTTGTACCGCGGCTTGCTCCAAGGGGGGCCTGAATCAGCCCAAGATCGGTCCAAGACGGCCCAAAATACCCTCAAGGCTGCCTCAGAAGCCCCCAAGACGCCCCAAGAGAGCTTTGAGACGAGCCCCAAGGGCCCCGAGGGGCGAACATCAACTAGTTTCATGTACTCATCCTATGCTTTTCACGTCCTCGCCTTTTTCGGGTTTCCGACCTTCCAAGACGTTACAGGAAGCCACCAAAATCGCGTATTCCAACATCGTTGATGCGTTTTGGGTTTGCACTGGTCCTCCTGCTCCTCGTCCTCCTGGTCCTCCTGGTCCTCCTCCACCTCCTCCTTTTCCTCCTCCTCCTCCTCCTCTTCCTCCTCCTCCTTTTCCTACTCCTCCTCCTCTTCCTCATCCTTCTCCTCAGCCTCCGCTCCTCCGCATCCTCATCATCTTCCTTTTCCTCCTCCTTTTCCTCCTCCTCCTCCTCCTCCTCCTCTTCCATTCCTTTTCCTTATAGATAATTCCTCCCTGTCGCACCCCGAAGCCAGTTTTGGGACGGACCGGGCGTTTCGCCTAAGACTTCCTCACCACGTATGACTCTGAAGCTTAAAAAGTGAAAACAGTTGAGGGCGGGTGGTTTTCAAAATGTGGCCCTCGCCTTAGCGCCGCGCACATTCGTTTAAAAAAAATCAAGAGTTTCAAGGATTGAGGGCGGGTGATTTTCAAAACGTGGTTTTCGCCTTAGCGCCGCGCACATTCGTTTTTTTATGCAAGAGCTTCGCGGATTAAGGGCGGGTGATTTTCAAAATGTGGCCCTCGCTTTAGCGCCGCGTACATTCGTTTTGAAATTTGCACGAGTTTCACGGGTTGAGGGCAGGTCATTTTCAAAATGTGGCCCTCGCCTTAGCGCCGCGCACATTGTTTGCACCAAATGCAAGAGCTTCACGGATTGAGGGCGGTTCCTTTTCAAAATGTGGCTCTCGCCTTGGCACCGCGCATATTCTTTGTAACAATTGCAAGAGCTTCACGGATGTAGGACGGTTTCTTTCCAACATGTGGTCCTCGCCTTCGCGCCGCGTACATTCGTTTTTAAACTTTGCAGGAGTTTCACGGATTCCCATGGTCAACGAACCAACAATGGTTTTGGAAGGATTCTGGATTATGCAAGTGCGACAATTGCTGATTCGAGGTGTTGCAATATTTTTTAAATAAATAAAAAAATGAATTATGGCAGGATTCCGGATCGCCGAAGCGCAGCAGTCAGGTTAATACATGGCGTTGAAATCCCGAGAAATGTTCTGGCACGCTTCAGGATATTCAAACGGTTGTCTTCCAACGAGGCAGTTCCTTCAATGGCAACGAACCGTTGTAGGGGCCTATGAAGAGGGAGCCTGGAGGGAGGATTAATTCCAACATCGTTGATGACTCTTGGGTTTACACTGGTCACTGGTCCTCCTCCTCCTCCTCCTCTTCCTCCTCCTCCTCCTCCCCCTCCTCCTCCTCCTCCTCATCCCCCTCCTCCTCATCCTCCTCCTGGAAGTCTTCAGAGGCCTCCAGTCTCCAGAAATCCACTGAGGCCTTGGAGGCCTTCAGAACCTTAAGAAGTACACACAGCGCTGCGGGTGCGGCGCTCTCCGGCGTCCGCCACGCGGTCGCAGCAACCATCCTGCGATGGGTGCGGCGGCGCGTCGGGCGGCGCTGCCCCCGCCGAGCACAAGGCGGCGGCGGCGCGCGCCCCGACGGCGACGCCTGGCTGCTACAACCCGGGCGGATGCGGGCGGGGCGAAACGCGCCCAGGCCAGAGATGGCGCCCCGCCTGCCGCGGTCAAATTATGATTTCACCTGTGCGCGGCAAGGCTGGCCGGCGCCGCGGTGAACGCTCGCGTTCGCTCCCTCCGCGGCGGCCTAGCCGCGGCGCAGCCGACAAAGCCGCGGCTCCATCTTTCTCGCGTTTCGCGCGCTGTTCGCCTCGCGGCGACGCGCCCCTCGCAAGCTCATTCGCTCGCTGCGTGGCGCGCGGACGCACGCGCAGCGCAGCCTCGCCGCTGCGCCCGCGAACAGCATTCGTGCCTCGGCTGTTCGCTCCCCACAGCGCTGCGGGCGCGTCGCTCTCCGGCGTCCGCCACGCGGTCGCAGCAACCATCCTGCGATGGGTGCGGCGGCGCGTCGGGCGGCGCTGCCCCCGCCGAGCACAAGGCGGTGGCGGCGCGCGCCCCGACGGCGACGCCTGGCTGCAACAACCCAATGCAACAGCAGGCTGGCGTCAGCCGTCGTGCGCGCGCCCCCCACTGCCAATCGTCGCGGATTTCTTGCCGCGCGCGGTACGAAAGGCGCGACGAAGCGCGCATTACGGCTGAGAGGCAGCGCTTGCGGGGGCTTGGCCCGCGGCCCCTGGGCCCACGCTGGCGGAGAGGGCCATGCCCTCGCCCGTCGCAGCGCCCTCCAAGGCAGGCTGGTCTAGGTAGGCCTTGAAGGCGCCGGACCTCCAGTTACCGGCCCGCAAAATGGTTGCGAGGCTCCCCCCACCTTGTCGGAGGGTCTCCGCGAGCCGCGCCGCAGGCACCTAAAGGTGATACGGGCGGCATTGGGGAGCCCCGCCGCGCGCGCCGACCTGCGCAGGTTGCGGGCAACCGCCGGCACGGGGAGAACGCGCCCTGCCTTGGTCGGCTTCGCCAAGTGGGCGAAGGGGGAGGCACCCGGCGCTATATCGCCCAGCAGGGTGCGCGGGGCGTGCACCGGGCAGGTCGCGGCGCATATGCGACACCAGCACGAACGTCTGACAACGCTCGGCCTAGGCATGTGCTTGCGCCTCGAAATGTGGAGGACGACCGCTTCGCCCGTGGTGAAAAGCACGATGGTCGGCGCTGGGCGGTCAAGTTCCTCCTGCTTGAAACGGAAATTGGCCGCCATCGCGGGATCGCCAATGCGGATAAGCAGCGCCTCCGAGGGCAGCCTTAGGGCTAGGGCAAAGGCGACCACGAACAGCGCTCGCACCCGAGGATCTGGCACGCGCGGCAGCATTGCGACTAGCGCCTTCCGCGTGACCGGAGGAGGTCGCGGGCCGCGCTGAGGCGCACGGTGCTTGATCGCGGTCTTCGCGCGCGCTACTGCTGGGCTGCGGAACGCCGAGCGATCGAGACCTAGAAGCACGCATGCCTTGTCGACCTGAGCCTTATAGTTGGCAAAGGTGCCTGGGTTCGGAAAACACAGGGCCCAGAGGCAGAGCTCGTCCGCAGTTGGCGGCAAGGGGCTGTCCCCTCGGCCAAGCTGCGATTTGGCGAAGCGAAACCAGCACCTCAGGCCGGCCGTCCACGTTCCGAGGGAACGCGGGGCACTATTGAGGACGGCGGCGTACCGGGCCCCGAGCAAGGCGCGACTCCTGACGTCGGGGTCGCACGGTGCCACGGGCAAGCGACGAATTGCGGCGCGCGGGCCACCCTTTCGTGAGCCCGGTGGCGACGCCTTCAATGCGGTTGTCGCTCGCGCCAGCTGCAGCCGCTGCGAGGGAACGCCCCGCTGATGTGGGCTCGCGAGCGCTGGCCCGGCTGGGCGCCTGTCGCCAGCCCGCGAGGGGGACGAGGAGGACGACGACGACGAGGAGGACGAGGACGAGGAGGAGCCGGCGGAGGAAGAGACACACAGCACGGCTCGCACGGGCGCCCCTTGCGCCTCGCCGCTCGTCGCCGGCGCAGCGGGCGGCGGGCCCGGCGGCGGCCGTGCCCGCGCGAGCAGTGCAATCGCGCGCTGCGAATCGGGTGAGAGCGCCCCGTGGCCATTCCATGTCTCGGGGGCGCCTACCGCCCGCACGGAGGAAATTGCGAAGACATCGCAGGAAACCAGAAACCTGGCGATTTCTTCAACGACCGTGGGTGACGCCCACGGGGCCGCCGCGGCAACCTGGTCGGCGAGCTTCATGCTGGCGCGCCGATGGGAGAGAGGAGAGAGAGGTCGCCTCGCGCCCAGCGCGCCTCTCTGGAGCCCCGAAGGAGGGAGAGGTCGCCTCGCGCCCTGCGCGCCTCTCGTGAGCCCCGACGCGGTAGGAGCGCGCCAGCCTGGCTTCTGACGCACTGTGCCAGGCGGCGTTCGCTCCCTTTTTGCGGAAGCGTGCCTTGCTCGGAACCGAGCGGGAGCGACCGGCGCTGGCCGGCGTGGGCGCGCCTAGGGAGACGTCGTTTCGATCGGGTCGTCATCGACGTACGCGCCCGGCGCGCCCATCGTCGTCGGGCGATAGTCGACAGTGTCGGAATCACTGGTGGAGCTGCTGGGCTCCGGTACGGGCGCCGTGCCGAAGGCGCACAGGGCTTCATCCAGGCGGCACTCGATGGCCAGCTGGATAGCCCGGAGGATCGTCGCGCGCGCGTTCGTTGACATTCCCAGGGACGGCACGGAGTCCGCGGGAAGCTGCCCGAGCTGATACCACGAGCGGACCCCGCGGCCCCGCAGCCACGAGGCCGCCGCGTCCGTGTCGCGCTGCCTTATCTCGCTCCTGAAAAGGGAATGTGCAGCGACCTTCGCGAGGTGACTCGCGGTGTGCGCTCGCTGAATCAGGCGAACGTAACAGCACCGCCGCGGGTTTGCGCGATCGCGCGGCATGGGTGCGTCGAGGATGCCCTCGGGGCGGGGGCAGACCTGCCGCATGGCGCTGCGCGAGTGCGGACGCAAGGGGTGGGGGGGTGGGAGAGCGGGAGCGGGGAAAAGCGAGTGGCGCGCGAGCTCAAGCGGGGCAGGCCGCGAGCTGGCTCGGCAGCTGGAAATTCCAAAACTCCGTCCGCAGCCACGGGCGCCTCCAGGTGGCACCGATGCGGCACATGAGATCGCATTCCTCCCGGCTCGGCAGGTCGGAAATGTTATCGTCTGATGCGGCGCGCAGGGCAAGGGGGAAGGGCGCGACCGGCCGGGGCCCGAAGTGCGCGCTCGCCGGACGGGACGCGGTCGATCCGAAGGTCGACCCCGAGCTGCCCGATCACCGACCAGAAGTGGTGGACGATGGCCCCGTGATCGCTGCACTTCGCCGACCCCGGCGAAACGACCATTCAGCGACCGTGTTGTCGCTGAAGAGGCGAACCCTGCGGCCCCGAAGCTCGTCAGCCCAAGTGGAGATGGCCAGGGCTGAGGCGAGCATCTCCAGTCCTGCGATCTGGTTGTCGCTTCGATCCTGGAACTGCCTGCGCGCGGGCGAGACTGCGCCGGGCGGGCGCCGGCGCGCGACGGGGCCTCGCGAGCCAGGCCGGCGGCATCTGGTCCGTATATTCCCAACGCCCGTCGAACCAGATGACGGCTGCCGCTCTTGGGGGTTCGCCCTGGGCATCAGCGAATACGAGAACCGGCGGACGGGTATCCGCCGGCGCCCATTCCCTCGTTTCGGTCACGCCTCGCTCCAGGACATCCAACCACCACGCCCAGCTCCGCAGCGCGGGGAGCGGCAGGGTCGGGCGCCCCCCATGGGCATGAGCGAACAGGGGCCGCAGCATGGCGCGGCCGAGCCTGCGGAATTGCCAGGATGCCGCCCAGGACAGAGCGCCCGCGAGTTTTGCGGCACATCCTGCGCAAGGCGTCGCCCCTGCCCGCGCGGCGCACGGGGCGCGCGGGCCTGCTGTCATAAATCCGTCGTGCAGCGCCGCAGTAATGCGTTTCACCCATTTCTGGACCTTCTCGTCTGACGGGCAGGCCGTCAAACCCGTGTTCGTTGCCTGCAGGAACGCGCGCGCCGAACCGACCGCCCCCCTTCGCGAACAAAGCGCACGGGTCGCGGCGAACCGAGATCGACAATCCCAGAATCACGAGCGGGCATCCCGACTCAGTCCTCCGGTCAGCCACCGATGCCGAGCCCAAAATGCATCTGATCACCCGCACTACGCATGTCAAGGCGTGGTGGGCCTGCGCGCGTGCGAGGGGAGGGGACGGGCACAAGCGCGCAAGCAAGGGAGTCGAGGGAGAGAGCGGGCCCCCCCCTGGCGGTCGACGCTGAACAGCTCGTCGACATATCTTAGGACTGGAATCCGAAGGAGCCGTCGGCAAATGGCCACGAGGGCCTCCCCGATTCTCCCCCAATTGTGGACACTGCTGACTGCGCCGCGGTGCACGGGGGAGGCGGCCAGGGGCCGGGTCGCGGGGCCGGGAGGAGCGCGCCTGCACCGAAGGGGAGGGCGACGTGCTGTGCTGCACCCCAGACGATCCCGGAGAAGCAATAGATCACCCACGCGAGGCACCTGCGGTCCGGGCGCAGGGGGGCCCTGCGGAACGCAGAGTCAATATCGGCCTCGAAGAACTCCAGAGGGCCCAGGTGTGCCTGAGGGGGAGGGCGCGGCGCGCGCATGCGGCGCAGGCGCCGTTGATCGCGCCGGGCCAGCTTCCGGGATGTGTCAAATAAAGCGTCGACTGTGTCGTGCTTCATGCGTTCCTGAGGCTGCGTCCCTCTGTTTAGATGGGCCGCGCTGCAATCGTCGACAGCACGCACCTCCCGCGCGGGCGACTCGCGGGCGAGGCTGGCCGGGCGCGGCGGCGCCTTCGCGGTTCCGTCGGACCGAATCCCCTGCTCTACGCCAAAACGAAGGATAATCGCCGCGTCTGCGGGCACGTCTGCGGGGGACACAGGACGCGGCGGCGTTAGCCCCCCCTCTCTCGCGTCGGCGAGGGCGCGCTCATGCAGCGCCGCGTCGCAGTCGCTCGGCCGCGTCCTTCTGAAAAGCTTTTCCCTGTCTCCGGTGTTGTCTGCGTCGCGGCGCCGCGAAAGGGGAGATGGAAGCCCGCCGCGGAGGCGACGCGCGCGCGCGGGGCCTCTGAGGATCTCTTCCAGCGGAATCATCGGCGGATGAACCGCTTCAACGCCCGTCCCTGATCGCTCGAGCTTCCCGATGAGGGGAGCACCCTGTGCGGGCCGCGCGGCGGCGCGTGCTCCCAGTCGGCGAGTTCGCATCGCGCTTGGCGCGCCTCGCGGAAAAACTCGACGCACTGCGGGTCATGGAAGCCCGCGTCGGCGAGTAACCTCTCGAGAGGGCCGTTGACGCCCCTTGCCACCGTCTCGACCCCCGGATCCGCGTGACGATTCCAGCGATCAAGCCAGCGCTTCGAAACTGATGGCCCATGTTGAGGATTCTCTGCGCTGCTCTTTCTCTCTCCTGACGCACCTCGCGCGCGGGCGCGCCGCGCGATCGACCCGCGCGCGCGCGGCGACACCTCGTCGGGCGAGCGCGAGGCCATCCATTCGAGTGCCTCCAGTGTCCGGCGAGAGTTTGCATTCCCGCGCGAAGAAAGCATCGCCTTCGTGGGCGGTTGCTGCGGCACGCGACCGCGCCCCTGCGCGACGCTGGCATCGCCTTCGAGGGCGGCTGCTCCGGCAAACGACAACTTGCGAGCATCGGAAGCCGAGCGTCCATGCGCCGGCCCATCCCGGCGCTCGGGCTCACGTGGGCGCTTCATGGCGCGGGCGAGCTGCGAGTGGGCGCGCCAGAGGGGAGGGAGATGGGGGGCGAGACCGAGGGCGCGCGGCGGGAGGAGGGAGGAGGCGGGACCCGCGCAAACATGGTGCGCCATGGGTCCCTTGGGGCGAAAGCCGCGCCAATCGCAATGTTCTTGGATGACTCCGCGCGCCGTGCTGACGGCCGTGCCCGTCCGGCGCGCGCTTCCCCCACTCCGGTGGTTCAGCGGCGCTGCCACTTGCTTCCGTTTCCGCCGTTGCTCTTCTTGCCCCAGCCCCCCCAGGAGCCGCCCTTGCCGCCAGAGCCGGCCTTGCGCTTGCCCTGGCGGGGTCCTGCTGGGCCTGCTGGGCCTGCTGCGCGGTCAGCCCCTGCCCGGCGCGGTGGGCCTGGCTGCGCTTGGGCGACGCAGGGGCCCGGGCCGGGCCAGCCCCCTCCGGCCTCGGGGCGGCAGGGCCGCCGCGGAAGCCCTTCTCTCCGAAATCGTACTCACGCTCGGCCTGGCGGAGCAGCACCTCGTCGAGGGCGAGGGCCGCCTGGTTCACCTGCGACGGCGGGCGCGCGTCGCGAGCGCGCGGGCGCGGGCGTGAGATGATGGGCACGGGCCTGGAAGCCCGCGACCCCGGCGGCAGCCTTGTCGGCCCAGCTGCGGCGGGCGACCTGATCGTAGATCACGCCCAGGACGGACTTGCGGTTCTTCAGCTGCGCGTGGGCAGCCACCTGCGACACGGGCGGAGGGGGGTTAGCGCCGTGATGGGATTCGCGCGCGTGCGCGAGGTGCCATCAGGCAGATCTGCTTGTGGGCCAGCGCCGATGCAAAGTCGAGCTGCTCCGTGACGGCAGCAGCTATTGCGTACCTGCACAGCCAGCGGCGAGGGGAAGGCGAGCCCGCGGGCGGCACGCAAGGTCGAAGGGGGCACTGGTCCATGGCGAGGTGCCATTCGGCCCAGCCCAGCAGCTGGGGCTTGGCCCCGGCGTTCCCGCCGGCCTGAGCGTCGACGTCGGCCTGGGGCCGGAAGTTGCCGGACGCGCCAGAGGGGAGCCAGTGGCGCAGGTCGACGTTGACGAAGGGGGCTGCGAGGACCTTCTTCCGTTTCAGGCGGTCAACCTCAGACGCGAGGGAATCGACGCGCACGGTCCTGGCGAGGCGGACGCGAGCGGAAGGCGGCGCGCCGGGCCGACAGTGAGGGGGTGGGCGCGCCTTGGCCAGGCCGAGGCGGGCAGGTTGGCCAAGGTGACTGCGCCCAGCTTCGCCTGGACGTCCACGTGCACCGTGGAGGCGTCGTCCTTGTTGAGAATGCGGGTGAGCTCCGTCAGCGGATCCGCTGCGGGCGCCGCTGGGCCGGCCGGCCGGGCGGTTCCGGCGGGGGCGAACTCCTTCTTCGCCGCCTGCGAGACGGCGTCGCGAAGCGACGGCGGAGCGGGGTCGGGCGCGCGCGGGCCTGGACGGCCATGTCGAGAGCGTGCGCCTTGCCGGGCGAGTCGGCAATCGTGCTCGGATCTACATACACGAGGGTCTGGGGTGTGAACACCTGACGCGCGGACGGAGAGGGAGGGGGGAAGGCGAGGCGCGCGCGCGCGGGTCGGCCGGCGGGCGGACGCGCGCCTGATGCTTGTTGAGCAAAGCGGCCATGTCCTTGACCCAGCCGTCTTTGTCGGGCGCCCCAGGCGGCACGGCATGTTTCGCAAGGAAAGAGAGCATTGCTTCGGCCGCCGACATGGCGGTGATCGCGTGCGCTGCGAAGGGAGGCGATGACTGGCTTCGGTCGCTCAGTGCGGCGCGCCGCGCCCGCTCGGGTCTCCTTGCCCGGGCGACCCAGCTGGGGGTCTGACGGTTGGGCGGGAGCCTCGGAATAACCGAAGTACGAACGGCAGCGAGAGCCGCCGACGAGCTAACGGGCCAGCCGTGGAGGCCCGAGAGCGACGGCGATCGAGCCACACGCATGGTGCCACGCTTAGCGATCCGCGGGTCCCGGGAGCGCGGGAGGGGCCGGCGGGGTGGCGGAGCCCGATGAGCCGACCCGGACCGCGCCGCCCGGACCATCCGCCGGAGCCGCCGGCCGCCGTCGTCGAGAAGCCGACCCGGACCGCGCCGCCCGGACCATCCGCCGGGGCCGCCGGCCGCCTTCGTCGGGAAGCCGAGCCGGAACGTGCCGCTCGGACCGTCCGCCGGGGGCGCTCGCCATTGTCATCCGCTGCTGCCAGGATTTCCCGGGCCGGTAGAGGGCCCGCCCGGGCCCGGTCCCGCGCGCCGCGAGCCGACCCCGGCCGCGGCGACGAGGGTGGGGAGGCCACCAGAAGCCCGGCGCGGCGAGCCTGTTTCGTGCACCGCCATGGCACCAGGTGTCTTTAAACAGGAAGGGGCAGCCCCGCACCCTCCCTGGAGGGCATTTCCCTGCCCCAAGGGGAGCGCCCCGCGATTCTGTCCGAGGTATTACGCGACTCGGACCCCTGCCTTCGCCAGCGCGGCCGCCGCGACTGCGTCTAGGAAGTGGCCCAGCATGGCGAAGGTAATCTGAGCCCAGATCGGACTCTCTTCTCCGTCGGCCGCTGCCCATAGGATCCCATAGGCGCGGGCCGCCGCGGGACTCCACCATAGCAGGCCGTGCACCGAGTACACCGACATGTCCTGGGAGCACCGATCAATCAGTACCTCCTGCGCGGCCGCCGCGACAGGGGCGCTCGCGACGGGTCGCATCGGCGGATCACGCGCGCGCGGGGGCGACCGCTCGCGCGCGGCTCAGGCTCCTGAAGCAGGTGCCCCCAGCGGGATGCGCCCTCCCCGATGCCGGGGCCGATGTCTCCGAAGCACGCGCGGCAGCCTGCTGAGAGATGGAACCCCTTCGCGCTGCATTCGTCGCGAAAGAATCGGCAATCGAAGGCTACCGCTCCCGGTTTCGTCGGCCGGAAGCAATGCACGCACGGGACGATCCCCTGCGTCGTCAGGCCCACGGCCCTGACATCCGTCGCGGAGCGTCGCGCGCGCGCACGGGCGGGGGGAACGCGGCGAAGCGCCGGCACAAGGCCACGCAAGGTGAGGACGACGTCGAGACGCACCTGTCTGGGCGCCCACCCGTCCTTCGCGCGGCGCCGAGCGAGGCGACCTGTGGCGCGACCGCTGCGGAGGGGCCTCCAGACCGAGTATCTCACATGCGCCAACGAGGCGTGCAGACGCTCCATCCAAGGGTGGCCCATCCCCTTCCAGCACGTGCAGTTGTTGCAAACCTGCAAAGAGGGTCGAACGCGCGCGCGGGTCGGAGCCTCTCCCCGCGGCGCGCGGCGCGCCTGCGGAGCCCCGAGTCTGCCTCCGCCCCCCAAGGCAACGCGGAGCATCTCCCCAAGAGGGGAGGCACTTCGCTGCGCCCTGCGTCTGGGGCCGCCCGCATGCGCGCCATGCGGCGGGCGCGCTGTACCCCGCGCAGCCAGTTCCAGCGGGTCCGCGCGGCGAGCCCGACCCCGTGGGCGAAGCCGGCAGCTGCGAAAAGAAGCACTGCGAGCTCGGCGATCATCTCGCCCTCAGCGTCCGTCGCGATTCAAAGCGAGACGTGATGCGGGCTGCGCTGCCACGGCTAGGCGCGCGTTGGGACGGAACGGGAAGCGCGAACGGTAGCCGCACCACCGGTTGACCGGGAATCCGCGGCCGACCGCCGACGGACCGACCGGGCTGCAACTGGCGAGTCCTCTAACCCTCATGAGGGTGCCGGGCTGTGGCCGGGCGCGGGCACGCCCCATGGCCATCTGAGGCCGGCAGGCGCGGCGCTGGAGCCGAAGCGCAGCGTATCGGCACGGCGCGGGCCCCAGTGGGCCGTTGCCAGAAGCCGCAGCAGGGCCCCATTGGGCCTGAGCGACCAATGCACCGCGGGCCCCGGTGACCCGCTCTCCTGAGCCGGCACGCAGACCCAGCGCAGGGGCGGAGGACGCACTGCGCCACCGGAGCCGAAACGAGCACCTCGGCACGGCGCGGGCCTCAATGGGCCGTCGCCAGACAATCGCATCAGTGCCCCAGTGGGCCTGAGCGACAACCTCCCAGTGGGGCCCCAATGGGCCGACCGAGCACGTCCATTGACCATGCCGGCGGAACTGGGGGGGGCGTTGACGCGTCGCCGGGAGCCGCGAATACTGCGACGCGGGCCCCAGTGGGCCGTCGCACCGCTCCCAAAGGGCCCCAGTGGGCCGACCGTACACGTCCAGTGATCGCGCCGGCCAAAAGGCGACAGGGCGCGCGGATGGGCGCAGCCTCGGGCGCGCGTGCGCCGGCTATTGGGCACGCACCACGCCGACCGGTCGAGACGACAGCCAGACCGGCCGGGATCTCCGCGATCCACCTGCCCGCCAGTGCGGGCGTGGGCGCGGGGAAGGGGAACCGCGGATCCCGTGGCAGGGTGCCTGGGCGCCACAACGTCCCGGGTCTCCTACCGCGGGTCCGCGATACCCTCGCGCATGGTAGCGCAGAGGCCCGACCATGGGCCAAAAGAAAGTTTCGAGCCACGGCAAAACGACGAGGGGCGGACGGGGCGCCGACCCGGGACCCAGCGCGCCCGCCGCAAGCCGAGCCGCGACCAGCAGAGGCGACGAGGGAGCTGAGCACCGCGCCCGAGGAAGGACCAGGAGCGCCCAGAACCGGGGAGGGGCACCGGGCCGGGGACCCCCAGAACACCGGGGCCGGAAAGCGCGGCAGCACGGGCCCAGGAGCGCCGCCGACCTACCGGCCCGCAGCGGCGGCGACAGCGGGCGACGACGCGGCGGCGGCGGCACGACGAACCGACAACGACGCGACGACGCGGCAGCGAAGCAGCGCCCGGCCAACCGACCGCCGGCCCGAGCGCACCCACCGGGTCCGCCACCCCACGGAGGGGACCAGGCCGCGACGCAGCGCGCCCGCAGGCAACGCGCCCGAGAGCCACCGAACGAGAGCCGGAGCCAGCCCGAGAGCCGCCGACCGAGCGAGGCAGCCCAGCCGAGAGCGGGCGGCCCCAAAGGGGCCGGGACACGGGACCGCGAGCGAGCAGGGAAAGGAGTCCGCACCCCCACAACGGGGGAGAGGCGGGCGAAGGGCGAACCAGGAAAGGCGAATCGGCGCGGCCCGCCCACCTCGGCGGGGCCGCAAATCCTGCGCGCGCGCGGGGGAGAGGAGGTGGAACCTGCGCGCGCGGCGGGCGAAGCGGAGGGCGGGCGACCAGCCGGCGCGCGGCGACGCGGGCGGGAGAGCGACGGGGCCGGGCCACGGGCAAGCGGGGACAGGGCAGACAAGGCGGCGGGCCACGGGGACGAGGGGCCGAGCGAGGGGCCCGACGGCGGGAACAAACCAGGACACCGCAGGGCCAACACACGGGCCGAAAACGGGCCACGCGGCGAAAGCAAGACGGGCCGCCGCGAAGGCGAAGCGAAGCGACAGGGAGGGGGCCAGGCCGGGGCCGAAGCCGCGGGCAGGACCGAGAAGCGGCACGCGAAACGCGCCCAGGCCAGAGATGGCGCCCCGCCTGCCGCGGTCAAATTATGATTTCACATGTGCGCGGCAAGGCTGGCCGGCGCCGCGGTGAACGCTCGCGTTCGCTCCCTCCGCGGCGGCCTAGCCGCGGCGCAGCCGACAAAGCCGCGGCTCCATATTTCTCGCGTTTCGCGTGCTGTTCGCCTCGCGGCGATGCGCCCCTCGCAAGCTCATTCGCTCGCTGCGTGGCGCGCGGACGCACGCGCAGCGCAGCCTCGCTGCTGTGCCCGCGAACAGCATTCGTGCCTCGGCTGTTCGCGCACAAAACGCCCACGCACCTTAATTCTTCACCCCAAACCGCCTCCCCCACCGAATGGCGCGGGGCCCTCATCCTTTTCGTCCTCGATCATCGACCATCCCCAATCCTCGATCATCTTCGGTCTTCCTTCATCCTCCTCGACTCTCCCAACCCTCCCCGATTGTCGATCCCCCTCGATCCCCCTCGATCGTCGTCGATGCCCCTCGATCCCCGACCATACATCACCGACATTTACCCCTGACATTCCCCACTCCACCCCCCGTCCACGACCTTCGAAATCCCTCGATCCTCGTCGATCCCCGTCCCCCAGGGCGGCGCCTTCAGCGCTTGCATGGTCGCGGGCGACACGAGCGCAGCCGCCGCGTGGAGGGCGTCCGCCTTGGGGCGGGGGCGGAGGGGGGCAGGGTGAGCGGGCAGGGGAGGGAGGGAGGAGGAAGGGAAGAAGGGAGGAGGGAGGCAGGGAGTGGAGGTTGTTTGGTTGGGACGCTCAGCACAAGGAGGACGAGCAGAACGACGAGGACGAGGAGCATCGAATCGGGTGTCCGCGAAAGAGCTGCAAGCAGCTGCTGCAGGGGGCATGTCGCAAAAATAGGAAGGGGCGGCGGAGGAGGAGGATTAAGAGGAGACGTGGGAGGAGGAGGAAAGAGCATATGAGGAGGGGATGCGTTTGTTCCCCACATCCAAAGTGGGGTTCTTGTTTTCTCTGCACACCCCCCGCGCAGGACCTCTCCTCCCCCCTCTCTTCCCCATCATCATCATCATCATCATCATCATCATCATCATCATCATCATCATCATCATCATCATCATAATCATCATCATCATCATCATCATCATCAATCATCATCATCATCATCATCATCATCATCATCATCATCATCATCATCATCATCAATCATCATCATCATCATCATCATCATCCTTATCATCATCATCATCCTTATCATCATCATCATCATCATCATCATCATCATCATCATCATCATACTCATACTCATCATCATCACCACCACCACCACCACCACCATCATCATCATCATCATCATCATCATCATCATATTCATCATACGCATCATCATCATCATCACCACCACCACCATCATCATCATCATCATCATCATCATACTCATCATACTCATCATTGTCATCATCATCATCATCATCATCATCATCATCAACATGAGCATCATCATTATGAGCATCATCATCCTCATCCTCATCCTCGTCCTCAATCTCATTCTCATCATCATCATCATCATGATCATCATCATCATCATCATCATCATCATCATCATCATCATCATCATCATCATCCTTATCATCATCATCATCATCATCAGCATCATCATCATCACACTTCCACACACTCACACTCACACACTCACTAACCCTCTCCGCTTCACTCACTCACTTCATCGTCATCACTCACAAACTCACACACTCACTCACACCCACACTCACTCACTCACTCACACACTCACACCCACCATCATGATCACCATCATCACCACTCGATCACTCACCCACTCTCCCACTGGCTCACTCACTCATCATCATCATCATCATCATCATCATCATCATGATCACCACCACCATCATCATCAACAACATGAGCATCATCATCATGAGCATCATCATCCTCGTCATACTCATCATCATCATCATCATCATCATCATCATCATCATCAACATCATCATCATCATCATCATCATCATCATCATCATCATCATCGTCATCCCCATCATCGTCATACTCATCATCATCACCACCACCACCACCACCATCATCATCATCATCATCATCATACTCATCATCATCATCATCACCACCACCACCACTATCATCATCATCATCATCAGCATCATCATCATCATATTCATCATACGCATCATCATCACCACCACCACTACCATCGTCATCATCATCATCATCATCATCATCATCATCATCATACTCATCATACTCATCATCATCATCATCATCATCATCATCATACTCATCATACTCATCCTCATCATCATCATCATCATCATCATCATCATCATCATCATCATCATCATCATCATCATCATCTGTATCATCATCATGAGCATCATCATCCTCATCCTCATCCTCAATCTCATTCTCATCCTCATCCTTATCATCATCATCATCATCAGCAGCATCATCATCGTCATCGTCATCGTCATCGTTATCATCATCATCATCATCATCATCATCATCATCATCATCATCAGCAGCAGCATCAGCAGCAGCATCAGCATCATCATCATCATCATCAGCATCATCAGCATTAGCGTCAGCATCAGCATCAGCATCATCATCGTCCTCAGCATCATTACCATCATCATCAGCATCATCAGCATCATCATCACCATCACCATCACCATCACCATCACCATCATCGTCATCATCGTCATCATCATCAGCATCATCAGCATCATCATCGTCAGCATCATCATCATCATCATCATCATCATCATCGTCATCAGAATCATCATCATCACCATCATCGTCAGCAGCATTTTCATCATCATCATCAGCAGCATCACCATCATCATCATCATCATCATCATCATCATCATCCTCATCCTCATTATCGTCATGATCATCATCATCATCATCATCAGCAGCAGCAGCAGCAGCAGCACCATCCACTCACTCACCATCATCATCATTTCTCACTCACTCATCACTTCGTCTTTTCTCACTCCCTAGCTTGAATATGGAGAAAGTATCAAGCGGGAGTGTGAGTGAATTTTGAGGAAGTTTCAGGCGGGAGCCCCCTTCCTATGGGGCCCGCACTTCACGTTGGTAATCCGAGCGGGTCATCCTAAACCGTGTAACTGTCGTCAATTTGGGGCTCCTGAGGCCTGAACTTGGAGGAAGTATCAAGCGACAGCTCTGTTTGTGAGTGAATTGTGAGGAAGTCTCAGGCGGGAGCCCCTTCCCTATGGGTCCCGCACTTCATGTTGGTAATCCCCAACTCTGTAACTGTCGTCACTTTTGGGCTCCTCAAATCTGAATATGGACGAAGTATCAGGCGGCAGCTCCGTTTATGAGTGAATTGTAAGGAAGTCTCAGGCGGGAACCCCCTCCCTATGGGTCCCGCACTTCGTGTTGGTAATCCGAGCGGGTCATCCTCAACCCTGTAACTGTCGTCATTTTTGGGCTCCTCAGGCCTGAATATGGAGGAAGTATCAGGCGGCAGCTCCGTTTATGAGTGAACTGTGAGAAAATCTCCGGCGGGAGCCCCCTCCCTATGGGTCCGGCACTTCATGTTGGTGATCCGAGCGGGTCATACTAAACCCTGTAACTGTCGTCAATTTTGGGTTCCTGAGGCCTGAATTAGGAGGAAGCCTCAGGCAGGAGCCTCGTCTGTGAGTGAATTGCGAGGACGTTTCATGCGGGAGCCCCTTCGCTATGGGGCACGCGTTTGGTGTTGGTAATCCGAGCGCGGTCATGCGAATTCTGTAACCATCGTCACTTTTCGGCTCCTCGGGCCTGAAGATGCAGGAAGTCTCGAACTGGGGCCTCGTGTGTGAGTGACTGGCGAGGAAGTCTCGAGCGGGGGCCCCTCCCTATGGGAGCCACTGGGACACGTGTAATACGCGCACACTCTGGGACGTGCTCCGGCACGCACTCACTGAGACATGTGTAGTGCGCGCACCCTGTGGGACGTGCCACGCACGCATCCACTGGGACACGTACGTTACAGTACACGCGCATCCTCTGGGACGTGTTTTGGCACGCACCCACTGGGACACGCGTAGTACGCGCACCTTTTGGGACGTGCTTTGCGGAGAATGAGGAGGAGGAGGAGGAGGAGGAGGAGGAGAAGATGAGGAGAAATAGAAGGAGGAGGAGGAAAAATAGGAGGAGGAGGAGGAAACGGGGCAGAGGGCACAGCTGAGGGCGAGAGGAGGGTGTCCCCCAGGGCGAGGAGGGAAATGCTAAGAGCAACTCAAACAAATGTTCATGGGGGTCCTTCCGTCGGAATATTTTTTGAACACCAAAAAAACATATATAGATATATATATATATATATATATATATATAGGCCCGCAACGGTTAGTGCAGCACTTGTGCGTTCCCGTAGGGTCACACGAGTGCGAGGCCCTTCTCTTGACGATTGGCTCAAATACCATGCCGTAAGCGATTACTTGCCCGACGGCAAAAGATAAGCATCCTCGGGAATTCGCATGGTATTTCAGCGCCAGTAATGACCAGGACTGGCGAACCAGAGCGCAAAATGACCCCACGCAGACCTCGAGCAGCACTTCGAATTATGCGGCAGTGCGTAAAATAACAGCGGCGACTACAACCAGTCATGTCGCTTCATCCCCCAAACTTTACCCGGTGCCCACCAAAGGGCGTTGAACTGCTGGACGGTTTTGTGTTTGCTGACTGCGTTTGGCGATTGTCCAAGCCTTTTTAACCCCGCCGTTTCCGACATATTCGGCCATCTTGCTCATGACTTCGACGTCCGGTTACGGCATTAAAACATTCCCCCAATGCGGGGGAATCGCTCTCGCCGTCTCTGTACACGCCCCGGCCCACAACGCCGCCTTGCGACGCTGAGCGTTCGGGCATTCCATTTCCCGTCGCCTAGCCCCCTTGACAATCCTAAGTCGGGCTGCGCTGCCCCCCCAAACCTACAGGCGAATGCGCCCTCCTCTAAAAATCTGGAACGCGTGAAACAAACGCGCCATTTCACGGCGAAGCGCCAGGGGGGCCGGGGGGGGAGCCCGTTACACGCTTCTGCGCGGACGCGAATACGAAGACGACGGCGGCCAAGGGGCGGGGGAAGTGGAAGGCGGGGCGCGCGAGGAGGGGGCGACGACGGGGGGCGGGGCGGGCAGAAGAGGAGGACGAGGAGGGAGGGCGACGACGAGGGCGAGGAACAAGCGGTGGAGCAAGACAGAGAACGCAAGGCCATAAGCAGCAGGAAAGAAGCAAAGGAGCGGCGAACTGAACGCGAAATGAAGGAACGGGCAGGGTCGCAGAGCCCCCGTCGGTACCCGCGTTTGAAGCCGCGCAGCCACGGGCCCCCCTCCCGAAGGAGCCGGTCGGTTTTCGCGCTCGGATCCGGGCGCCAGGGGGAGCTCCTCGCTCTTCGGAAGGCCCGGAAAGGCGGGCCCTCGACGCCACCTCATGGGGCCCCCAGAGGCTCGTGAGGGGCCCCCCAGACAGATCGCAGGACGGTCCCGGGGCCCGTCTCCGTCTACACGACGCCCGCTTCCTGACGAGGAGCCCTGAGAGCTTCTGGGATGATCACGAGAGGCTCCTGCGAAGACCTCAAAGGACTCCCGACACGCCTCTGAAAAGGCTGCCGAGGACGGCCTTGGGCACACCTCACGCAGCCGAAGCCCACCGCCGAATCCTGCCCGCGGCGGCCGCGCACCTGTTTCGAACGTCGCCCTTCGACGCCCCGAACGGCGCCCCGCACCGTAGAACAAAAACAATGCAGAAAATAATTCACCGAACTTTCGCTAGAGACTAGAGATTCGGCAATGTAAAGCTGCCATCTTTCGGCGGCATCTTTCGGCGGCCTCTTTCGGCGGCATCTCGGGGGGGGCAAGCCCGGCGCGCGCGCGCGGCCCGCGCGCCCGAGGCCCCGCGAGCCCCGACAACGAGGCCCTCGACTTAAAGGCGCAGAACCCTCTTGGCTCTGAGGCCAAGGCCCACGAACTCTACGGCAGCCCGGGGCACGCGACCCCCTCGGGCCCACAATCGAAAAGCCCGCGGGGCGCCCAACGGCGAAGGGGCGAGACTTCCCGGGGCCCACGAGGAGGAGCCAGCGACCCCTGGGGCACCATCGTCGAAGGTCGAGGGATCCTGGAGGAGCCCGCGAAGTCCGCGGCACGGCCCTGGGGCCGTGGGCCCAAGACTCCTGGGTTGCCGAATGAGGAGGGCACGCGACCCTCGGGCCCCTGAGCCACATGCACCCGCGCAGCCCCGCCCGGACAGGCTCCGACGGGAGCGTTCGGTCCGCACACAAATTGCTGATTGATGGCTCCCTGGACGGCCCACTGAACGCTCGGGAAGCCTCCATTTCGGCCCCCGCAAACACCCCCAGGTGCACTCCAGAGTCAAGGCGGGGCGAGAACGAGGGCGCACTTGCCCCGCGAAAGCACGAGGGGCACAGGGCAAACTCGACGCAGCGAGCCGCGGCAGGCCGCCGCGGGCGGGGCTCCGAGGCGCGCGCGCGCGCGAGCGCGCCCCAGCCAGGGGGGCGGCCCCATGCGCATAGATTCCCGCTCGACTGGCAGAGATGCCCCCCGAAACAGTTCGGCGGTCGGGCTTCCCATTCCAAGCAGGGAAGATGCGAATCAAACGCGCGCGCAGTCGGACGAGGCAGCGCCGGGGGCCCATCCGGCTCGATGCGCAGGCACAGAGGGCGACGACGACAGCGACGACGACGACGGCGAAGACGGCGGACGTGCGCGACGTCGAAGACGACGACCATCACTTCCAACCACCCCGCCCACGCGCGCCACCGCCGCGCGGGCACCGCCGCTTGTGGGGCCACCCTGCAACGCACTCCAGGCGCGACAGGGGCGCGTTATCCCCTGCCTTCAACGCGGAAGGGGCGACGACGACGACGACGACGACGACGACGACGACGACGACGACGACGACGACGAGGCACCATGCCTGACCGCACCGCGCCCGCGCAGACGCCGACGCGCAAGGGCGCGAGAGGGGCGGGGGCCAAGAACGAAGAGGAGAATGAGGGATGAAAAAAACGACCCTACACTGGGTTACAAGTGCATGGTCTGTAAACCTCCTGGGAGCCCCCAGAGCCTAGAGCCGCCAGGATGCGGCACATCACGCAGGTTTTACCCTGTCAGCCCACAGGAGTTTCAGCTCACAGCGCCTCGTAAACCAGGGTAGGGGCGTTTTTTATGCCCTTGAGAGAAAGCAAGTGAGCAAGAGGAACACTGAGAGCGCGAGAACCGGACTGGACCCAGGAGCACGCGGCGATCAGAAGCCGCGCCAGCGCTCGAAAAGCCACGGGGCCCTCCAATGCAACGCTGACTTCGCGGGCCTGCCGCGCGCCGAACAGAATCCCGCGCGACCTCGGCAATCGACCGCCACGTGTACAACTTGCCTCAGAACCCCCAGATCTCCCACGGCACCAGCTCCCCCTCCTCCTGCTCCTCCTCCTCCTCCTCCTCCTCCTCCTCCTCCTCCTCCTCCTCCTCCTCCTCCTCCTCCTCCTCCTGAGCCACTGGGTAAGGACGCATCGGCAATCGACCGCCAGATCTCCCACGGCACCAGCACGGGCGTCGTTATCACGGGGCCCGGGCGAGTCGGGGCCCGACCGCGCGCTGCGACATCGCGAAGAGCACCCCGCAGCGCCAGCGGAAAAGCGCGCAGCGACGACATCGATCCAAAAAAAACACAAATCGGAGCATGACAACATTCACCGAATGCTCGTGCGGGGCCCCGTTCCGCCCGAGCGCCAGCACCAAATTGGAGACCCGGGACAGGAAGATTCGCAAGCGCAGATCATGGAAGCTCAAATCAGAAGCAGAGCCACACGCACCACGTTGACCCCTACCCCGGGAGGCCCACGCTCGAGCCGCACACGGACTACCTACCAGACCACCCCAACCCAACCCGAAGACCCGAATTTCGGGCTGGGGGGGGTAGGGGTTCCACACGTGTTTTTGTCGATGGTTTCCCGACCCCCCCCCCCACTGGAAATCGAGGGTAAATCTGAGCCTTCGGGTTGGGTTGGGGTGGTTTGGTGGGTGGCGACACACCGCTGCGCAGCCACGAACAACAGCGGCGCAGCCTCACTCGACCTCGGCAACATCCGCGTCGGCCACGCCAATCAGGCGACAACGACGCGACATACATGCACCGTTCCCCCCCATCCTCCCCCGCCCCCCTGCTTCCTCCAAACTGCGTTTCACGGTTCCTCCCCCAGCTCCTCCCCCAGAAACTCCGCGCGGCCCCCCCCGCCACCCACCCCCCCGCGCCCGCCCCCATTCCCCCCCGCCCCGCCCCCCGCGCCCCTTTCCCCGCCCCCGCCCCCTCCTCGGGGACAGGAACGGCCCCGGGGAGCGAACGCGAGGGGGGGGGCCCAGAGAAGTCGAGGGCGGAGGGCCGACGGAGCGTGGCTGGGAGGGCCCAGACGTCCGACATCGCATTTGTGTTCGAAGCGTCTCCCTACATGCGCACTGCGCGGACAGCGCAGATCACCTGAAAATCGACGCGCGGAGAAGCGGGAGAGCGCGGCGCGCGGCGATATCCCCGAGCCCGCGCCGGCCACCCGGCCTCCCGAAAGCGCGCGGACTGGGGAAACCGCATGAAACAACAAAACGCGGCGCGTAACTCTCGCTGCACTCTGCCGCAGATCCGAAAAGCCACGCCGACGCCTTCGCGGCGACACCGGCGACGCCATGCCAAGAGAGGAAGACAGGGGAGCAATGGGAACAATATCCGCCGACCCCAGAGGCGCGCGGGAGATCCTTTCTCGCCAGAAACGATTTATCTTCACGCACCCCACTCTGCATTTCCACGTTCAAATCGACCCTAATCCTCCGCATTACCCTGGCGCCCCGACCCTCTGTTTGGCGCCCCCTACCCCCCGGGGCCCCAATTCCGAGCACCCACGCCCGACGATTTCCCGCCCAAAACCGCCCAGCCGCCGCCGCGCCCCAGCACCTCCGCGCCCCGGGGCCCCCGCGCTTGAAACACATCCTTCGAGAAACCACCCCAGGATCCCCTACCCCGCAACCACGCCCAGAACCGACCACCCACCCCCGCGCCCCGGCACCCACACCCCCATGACCTTGAACCCCCCCGCCCTGCAATCTGCCGACCCCCAAGGCGGGCAAGGGCCCGACAGCCAGGCCACCCCTGGAACTCTCGACTTTGGGACCTCCCACACAGGGACCCCACACTGCAAAGTCTCTCGCCCAGCGTTCCGGCACCCCTGCCTCAGGGAGTGGGACCCACGCGTCGCGCCCACCTCCTGTCGCACTGATCGACCCCTGCTTCAGGTTGCGCCCAGACGCGAACTTCTCCTTCGCATGCCACCCACCCCCTCGCTCCGCCTCGCGCACTTCCTTCTTCAACGCCCGACGACGCCACCCTGTCCGACGCTCGTCGCTGCTTGGCCCCCACAAGCGCCCAGGCGCCGCGCGGAAAGAACTCCCCGTTCTACTCGCCAGCACCGGGGGAACTCGCGCAACGGCAGAAACGGCTGACCAGGCGGCTCGGGCGCCCCTGGCTCGACCCGCACCTCGCGCGGACCCTCGGGCCCACCAGCCGCCAAAGTCCCCGACGCCGCCGCGGGGGAATTTTTCCCGCGCGCGCAAAGACGCCCAGCCGCGCGCGCCAAAGGCGCAGCCTTCGCTGTCTTTACACTCTCGGCAGCGGCCGAGCCCCCGAGGTTCCTGCGCGCGCGCATGTTCGCACTCTCTCGCGCCGACCGCGCCGCGCCTCTGACGCACATGTCACTTAAAGGCCACCCCATGTGTCCACGCGCTCATTGCGCCGCGGGCCGCCCTTCATCTGTTCGGCAAGCGCGCGGCGCCATCTCTCCATCCCCCTCGCCCCGTTAAGCAATGGCGCGCACCGCTCGACTCGCAACGGCGGTCTGCGGCATGCCACGCCGCTGCACGCTGCGCCCGCTGCGCGGCAGGCCCCCCAAGGCTGGCCCGTTTCCCAGCAACGGCACCCACGCGCGGACGTCTCGCGCGCGGCTTCCGCGACCGGAATTCCCAACGGATGCTGCAGATCTGCGTCGAAATTCAACCATGCAGCCCCGCTCAGCATCGCAGGCAGATCGGCGTCGACGTTCTTTTCGCCAATGAACCCAAGCAACAGACCTGTCGAGCCGCGCCCGCCAGCTCCGGGCACGCGGCGCACTTGCACCCTGGCACAAGACGACTGCCCGCTTTACAAGCCGCGACGTGCGCGGGAAGAAAATCTTACACTTTGCTTGGCCAACTTCATGTGGCAATGTGCCTACGGCACCATGCGATAACACAGCTTGTTCCACTGGCGCACGCGGCCCAGTCGAATCTCATGGCCGCTCTGCAACAACGCGCTCAGATACGCTCGTAACCACGGTCGGTCCTGCGCGCTCCCCTCTGTTCCATCCCTGGCCGCATCGCCCGATTCCGCTGGTCCGATTTCTTTGTTCTCGTCGAATATATGTTCGCCGATGCCTCCCGACGACGAGCAAACCTGCTGCCCAGCTTCCCCGGCGGAATCACCAGGCCCATCGCGTCGCGCCACGCGGGCCACGTCTCCTCCACCTCCGCCACCCTCCCCCCCCACCCTTCGACGACGGCGCACACCTGTCGAAACGCGTCCTATACCTCCTGCATTCGTTAACGCACTCGGCAAACGCCCCCTGGGAGCTGCACCATCACGCATCGGAACGCGCCGACGCAGACACCGAACAAACACATGCACGTGCCAGCGGAAACTCCCCACCGATCTCTGGGCTCGGACGCCGCCGCGCACCCCGACCACGCACGCGCGCCCCCGTCAACCGCCGTCGCGCTGCCCCCCCCCCCCCCACCCCACAGCAATTCCGAGCGCCTGCAGCCCCGGCACGTCGGACAACACCGCGTGCCCGACACGCGCGCGAAGGCCATAGAACCCGAATGCCGCTCGCGCCGGCGAGCGAATCCCGCGCCAGACACTCGCACGCACGCACGCACGCACGCACGCACGCACGCACGCACGCACGCACGCACGCACCCCAACACGCACACACACACACACACACACACACACACACACACACACACACACACACACACACACACACACACACACACACACACACACACACACACACACACACACACACACACGCACACACACACACACACACACACACGCACGCACGCACGCACGCACGCACGCACGCACGCACGCACACACGCACACACACACACACACACACACACACACACACACACACGCACGCACGCACGCACGCACGCACACACACGCACTTTTTTGATACGCAGGGCGAGAGCGAACCTCTTCCGCTGAAAGCTAAGCGGGACGCGCACAGCTTTCATTCGCAGAGAAAGGGCGGAGGAAGGCGGGGCCCCAACGCGGCCGGGAGAGGGCGAAGCCCAGGGATCAGGCGGCGCCGAAGTGGACGTGCAGGAAAAGGTACACCATGGACAGGGGCCCGGCGTCGAAGTCCCAGGAGGAAGAAAGCCGGCGGTGGAGCCGTCAGCGGCGCTTCGAGAACACCAGCCTCATAAACTGCGGGGGAGGGCGCGCCGCGCCACCAGGTCGACGTCCGAGAGGAAGAGGAGCACCACTGAGCAGGAGCGCAACGTTGCGCCACCAAAGTGATGCCAGGAGTACCAGCCGCGGCAATCCAATCCACGGACTTGGGGACCCGCAGCCTGAAGCGCGGCAGCCAGGCGAACCACGAACTTGCCGCCGATGACCGACAGGACGCCGGCGCGCTGCAGGGAGGGAGCCTGCCCTGCACCGGCAAGCGCGCGAGGGCGGGCGGAAGCCACACACGATGCGCTGCCGATCCGCAGTGTCAAGGGCCGGGCCTGAGCCGCGCAGCGCCAAGACCAGCGGGGCCGCCGAGGCGGCAAGGAGCAGGCGCCCGGCACCGGGCTGGAGCCGCACAGTGCCGGGCGCTGCCGCCACGGGAGGGGGGGTAGCGAGCGGAGGGGGGCGAAGCGGGCAAGAAGGAGAATGGCCAGCCCAGCGAGCCAGCCCCCGCGCCAGAGGTAGCACGTGGCCCGGTGGATCAGGGCACCCTGCGGGATCAGGAGGGACAAACGATCCCAATACCAGTTGAAAGAAGGAGGAGGGAGGAGGAAGACGCGGACGCCGCCCTGCCGAGCATGTAGCCCGGGCGTCCGGATCAGGTAGGCCCAGCGGATCAGGGGGGACTAACGGCCCCAAATGCAGGTGGAAAGCGGGGGGGGGAGGGAGGCAGGTAGCCGAAGGCGCGGCCCAGGCCGCACAAGTGAGAGCCCATTCCCTGCGCCCGTATTGGACGGCCGAGCCCGTGGGCTGCCGGGCTCCTGCGGTCGGGCGTTCAGTCCCAGCCATGGTCGGAACAGGCGTGGGATCAGGGGGACTAACGGTCCCAAGTCCAGGTGCGAATGGGGAGGGGAAAGGGGGGGATCAGGATGGGCGCGCGGCCAGCGGTGTGCTGGTTGTACGCACAGCGCCAAGGGCCTACACGGAACAGGAGATGCCCGGGGCGGCACCCTGTGCGCCGTCAGGGGGGGCGGGGGGGCCAGTGCCAGAGCTGGTCAGCGACTGGGGCGTTTCCTGGTCCAGTTGTCGGTGTACCCAGAGCTGCGTGCCTGGCCCTCTCCGCGTCCTTCCCCCTTGGTTACCTCCCTTTCTGGGACTCCTGGTACAGGGCGCTCTCCCGTTCTCTGTCCACGTAGACGCCAGCGTTCCGGGCCCACGTTTCCACATGATGGTGGCTATTGGCCATGTCCTCAAGAAACTGATCGATCATCTTGGGCTGCCAGCAAACCGGGTCGAACTTGACTTGGTCCTTGGACTTGCCCTTGTCCTGCTCCTGACACCTATGCCTGCACCACGAGTGCCAAGCTGCGGTGAAGTGGTAGCCTCCCTCGGCCTTCAGCCTCTTCAGGTGAGTGGCCGCCGTCTCGTCCGGGCGTCGTGGCCAGCTGACACGGCGGGCTTCCCAATAGCGGCGATCCTCCTTGTGCTGAGGGTTGCGTCGATCGTTCTGCTGGTGCCAAGGGGCCCACCCTATGCCCCTGTCACGATCGCGGTCCTGGTCGCGATTGCGCTCTCTGGCTCGGTCCCGATCGCTGGTGCCTTGCTGGTGCCAAGGGGCCCACCCTACACCCCTGTCCCTGTCGCGGTCCCGGTCGCGCTCGCGCTCGTTGGCTCGGGCCCGATCGCTGGAATCTCTGGGCGAACGCCGCACTGCGCTGTCGCACGGTTCCCAGGGGGGTTGAACCCACGCCCTGCCGCGCTCGCGCCCGTGTTCGTGCGAGGGGTGGGGGTTGGGTGCGGCGCGCCCAGCTCCTGAGGCCGCGGTTCTGGGCCGCGTGTGCAGGGCACGGTCGTCAGCGGCAGCCGTCGCAAGCACGCAAACACACACACACACACACACACACACGCACGCACGCACGCACGCACGCACGCACGCACGCACGCACGCACGCACGCACGCACGCACGCACGCACACACACACACACACACCACAAAACACACAAAACACACACACACACACACACACACACACACAACACACACACGCACACATTACACACACACACACACACACACACACACACGCACACACGCCGTGCGCGATTCGAGCCGCATGGGCGTCGCACCTCTTCAGCATCCGCACCTCGTTCGCCCCTTCCATCTCGCGGGCATTAGCGCTCGCCCTTGCCACCAAACGCTTCGCTGCTGGGCCCAGAGACTGAACAGATTTCACCGTTGAGAAGTCTTCTCAAGCATTCGTCGTCTTCCCCGTGGACGGAACCTTGCACGCGCCGCGCAAAGCATCGCAGAGGCTGAATGCCGCTTTCTCGAGCTCCCGCATGCGTGCACTGGCAATCCGTCTCTCCTCCCTTCCGATCGTTGGCCGGGCGCATCGTCCGCGCCACGTTCGCTGCGCCCTGGAGCAAGGCTGACGACGACGTAAACCCAAAATCTCTTGTCACGACGGAATTGAGACTCCACTCGACGCGTCATGATACGCGCCCTCATTGCCAATTCTACCCATGGCGCTGCTGGGCCGCGTTGACGGCGCGCATTCTCTGATCACTCTGGCATGCCCGGCATGCCCACGCCCCACTTGAAGCAGAAGGGAAATGCCACCCGAAGTAACCAATGCTCACACTGGTTCATCACCCTGGAGAGGCCCAAAGAGGACGCCCGACGACGACCGACACGACGCGACGGTGGCTGCGACGGCGACGCCGTGGCCTCCCTCAGCGCGGCCTCGACGATCGCCGACCTGGGCGGCGCCGCGGCGCCGCGGGCGCCTCCGCTGGCAGGGTGCGGGGGGGGGCTCCTGATCCCCTTCTGTATGCTAATAACATATAGCGTAATGCTCTTAGCATTCGTATCATTATTGTTGCTCGTTGTCGTACTCGTGTTGCCCGTAATCTCATGTCGCTTGGCATTCTGAATTACAGCACTCCTGAATGTGATTATCCGTTCTTCGGGTACACGCTGACATGGATCAGGGACCCGTGGATCTGGCGCGCGGGCACCAAATCCATGCATCGAGGAAGATAACCCCCCCCAAACCATGGGGCCAATGACGCCTGAGTTGGCGACGCAGCGAACCGACTTCGCACATGAACGGAACCCGTCGCTAATCCACGCGCCTTACCCCATGTTTGCGCTTCCTCGATTGGTGAGTGTTATTTTTCGTCTCGTCTTCGTATTCCACTTCTCCTATTTGCACGTGTGGGTAATATGATTGTCAAGTTCCTCATGCACATCCTCCCCCTCCCCCTCCCCCTGCTCCCCATGCTCCCCCTCCTCATCCACATCCTCATCCTCATCCGAAGCCCATCAGGGGCTCTGGCTCGGATCCGGGCGACGACGCCCGAGCGCAAACAGAAGCGAGGGACGCCCAAGGGCCTCGGCGGCAGAGGAGGACGGCGACGAAGTCGAAGAGGAGGACGGCGCAGAAGACGGTCGTCCCACTCGAGTCACTGGCATCGAGAAACAAGATACTTCGAAAGGGAAAAACTGCATAAACCTAAACTTGTGCAGCTTCTTCGATCGGCGCTTCGGCCTTCGGCGCCGCCCCTGGCGCACTCCGCGCGCCAGGGAGGGGGGTCCAGCGCCGATCCAAGAAATCCGCGCGCAGCTCCACACGTTCAGATGTATGCAGTTTTTCCTCCTTCAAAAACTGCCCCAGCGCATGTGTGACGTCCTTCGGCACATGGGTGCCCTCACCGGGTCGCGGCCCTCGTGAGAGCAGAAGGGTACACTCGTCCTCGTGCCTCCTCGCCCTTCAGCGGGAAAACAAACACCACCGACACCGAAAAGCCATCGGGGGGCCCACTCCTGAGCGGTGGCACGCGTGAGCGTCGTCGAGTACTGGATGACGGTCGGGCGTGCCACCGCCCAGGGGTCGGACACCCCCCCCGATGGTACTCGGTGGCCATGGTCAGAGTGAGGGGGGCATAACGCTCATGCATTGACTTTGGGCGCGTGGCTGAAGTCGGGTTTCGCGGTGCGGATTGTTGTTGTTGCTGTTGTTGGTGGTGGTGTTGTCATTGGTGTTGTTGGTGTTGACGTTGCTGCTGTTGTTGGTGTTGCTGCTGCTATTGTTGCTGGTGTTGTCATTCGTGTTGTCATTGGTGTTGTGGTTGCTGCTGCTGCTGTTGGTGTTGTTGTTGGTTTTGGTGCTGGTGCTGTTGCTGCTGTTGTGTTGTTGCTGTCGCTGGTGTTGCTGGTGTTGTTGCTGTTGTTATTGTTGTAGGTGTTGTTGAGGTCTCATTGCGAAAAATAAATGTTGTTGATCCCCCTGCCCAGTAAGCATTGCATCTTTCAATTAAAATGTTTCTTCCTTGGTTCGCACTTTCTTGTTCTGGGCAGTCTCCCATGGGCCGCGGACATCCTTATTTTCGTCGTGGTTCGTGGTTCGTCGTGGTTCGTCCCCCTCGGCCCCTCCCCTGAGCCTGAGCCCCAGCTCCCCTGGGCCACCCACCCTTCGGAGGCTTGCTCCGTCCAGGCTTCCCAGGGCAGCCCCCCTGGGCCGCGGACATCCTTATTTTCGTCGTGGTTCGTGGTTCGTCGTGGTTCGTCCCCCTCGGCCCCCCCCTGAGCCTGAGCCCCAGCTCCCCTGGCCACCCCCCCTTGGGACCCCCTCCGTCCAGGCTTCCCAGGGCAGCCCCCCTGGGCCGCGGACATCCTTATTTTCGTCGTGGCTCGTGGTTCGTCGTGGTTCGTCCCCCTTGCCCCCCCCCCCCCCCTGAGCCTGAGCCCCAGCTCCTCTGTGCAAGAGCTAGGGCACGCGTGCCACTTGTTATGACGCCGCGCCCTCGACACTCAGGAATCACGCTCTCGCTGCGATGTTCCTCACAATTTATTTGGGAATCGCGCTATCGTTCGAAACTTCCCCGCGATTCATGCAGGACACACGCTTCAGCAACCCGCCTGTTCGACCTGGCCGTCTGGGCCCGCCTTCCCGACCCGCCCATTAGGGTCAACCCGCCCGATCAGCCCGTTTGGTTGGGCCACGTGCTTTCTGCTCCTAGCCCCCCTCCTGGTACTCTCTCTCATGCTCCATCCTCCTCTCCCCCTTGTCCCTTCCTTCCATCCGTCCTCTCTTTCCCTGCCTTAGGGGCTGCACGAAATACACGTTGCAGGTAAGAAACAAATATACCCTTGACGGGGTACGAACGCAAACGAAGAGGGCGGGTATCGAGAATTCGGGATAGACGTGTTGAATGGCACGCGAGCAGATCAGAGCGAACAGGCCTAAAATGATTGTTGGTATCGTTGCTGTTGTTGTTGGTGTTGCTGGTGGTACTGATATGGTGTTGTTGTTGCTGCTGTTGTTGTTGCTACTGGTGCTGTTGTTGATGATGTGACATTATTGTTGGTGGTTTTGCTGTTGGTGGTGGTGTTGGTGGTTTTGATGGCGTTGTTGCTGTTGCTGTTGCTGTTGCTGTTGTTGCTGCTGTTGATGTTGCTGTATTGTTGTTGCTGGTGTTGGTGTTGTTGTTGTTGGTGGTGGTGTTGTTGGTGATAGTAATGCTGTTGAACTCTCACGACTAAAGAAAAATATTATTAATTCCCCCCCTCCGGTGACCGTGATGTTTTTTCATTGAAGTGCTTCCCCCGGGGCGCGCACCCTGTTTCTTTACCAAGGAAAAACACAAGGGTCGAACTGCACCCCTGCCCCGCGGGTTACAACAACAACGGCTCCCGCCTTAGATGCCCTCACAATTTAGCTTGAACCCCGCTCCCGCCTAAGACTTCCTCGCATTTTACTCAAGAATCGCGCTCTCGCTTGGGACTTCCTAAAAATCTGTTCAAGCATCGCTCTTTCGGCGCTCTGGAATCGCACTTTCGCTAGAGACTTGCTTGCAACTTACTCAAGAATCGCAATTTTGCGTTGGAATGCCCCGCGAGGTGCTCAAGCGCCGCGCTCCCGACATTCAAGCACCCAGGAGCCGCCCGTACGCCTAGGACTCCCTGACAGCTTACTTAAACATCGGGATTTCGCTGCCCTTCGTGGCCCGGTCGCGGACCTGCGTGTACCCCTCGCCACCCTTCGCGGCCCCGTTGCAGCCCTTCGTGGCCCCCTCGCTGCCCTTCGTGGCCCCGTTGCAGCCCTTCGTGGCCCCCTCGCTGCCCTTCGTGGCCCCGTTGCAGCCCTTCGTGGCCACCTCGCTGCCCTTCGTGGCCCCGTTGCACTCCTCTGTGGCCCCCCCGCTGCCCTTCGGGGCCCCCTCGCTGCCCTTCGCGGCCTCGCGGCCCCGTTGCAATTTTTCGTGGCCCCCTCTCGCCGCCTTTCGCGGCCCCGTTGCAACTCTTCGTGGCCCCCTTGCCGCCCTTCGTGGCCCCGTTGCAACCCTTCGTGGCCTTTCGCTGCTTTTCGTGGCCCCGTTGCTGCCTTTCGTGGCCCCTTCGCTGCCCTTCGTGACCCCGTCGCAGCCCTTCGTGGCCCCGCTGTCACCCCTTGTGGCCCCCTCGCTGCCCTACATGGCCCCGTTGCTACCCTCAGCGGCCCCGTCGTTGCCCTCCGTGGCCCCGCATGATCTGCCCCTCGTGGCCCCCCCCTCGCTCGCGCCCTTCGTGGCCCTCTCGCTGCACTTCGTGGCCCCGTTGCAACCCTTTGTGGCCCCATTGCAGCCCTTCGTGGCCCCCTCCCTGCCTTCGTGGCCCCGTCGCAGCCCTTCACGGCCCCGCTGTCACCCTTTGTGGCCCCCTCGCTGCCCTACGTGGCCCCATTGGCTACCCTCAGAGGGCCCCGTCGTTACCCTCCGTGGCCCCGCACCATCTGCCCTTCGTGGCCCCCGCTCGTTCGCGCCCTTCGTGGCCCCCTCGCTGCCCTTCGTGGCCCCGTTGCAGCCCTTCGTGGCCCCGTTGCAGCCCTTCGTGGCCCTATCGCTGCCTTTCGCGGCCCCGCTGTCGCTCTCGCTCTCGCTCTCGCTCTCGCTTTCACTCGTCGTCGTCGTTGTCGTCGTCGTCGTCGTCGCGGTCGGTCCCCTGTCGGTCCCTCTGGGGTCGGGTGGCCGCCGGTCAGCCCGCTGGCCAGGCTGACGGTCCGCGGCCGCCCCGCCGCTTGCCGGGGCCCGGCCTACAGGGAAGAAAGGTCTACCACCCAAAGGGGGTACTATCGAAGACGAAGAGGGCGGGTTTGGGACATACACGTTGACTGACGCCCGAGCAGATCAGAGCGAACAGTCGTAAAATGATGGCTGTTGCTGCTGATGTTGTTATTATTGTTGATGTTGATGGTAGTGTTGTTGATGGTGTTGTTGTTCGTGTTTTTGTTGTGTTGGTGTTATGTGTTGTTGTTGTTGTTTGTGGTGGTGGTGGTGGTGCTGTTGCTGTTGTGGTTGTTGTAATTGTTGCGCTGTCGTCGTCCTCGCCCGCGGCCCACCGCGCGACTCACCCTGGGACCCACCCCGCGACCCACCCGGCGACCCATCCACGACACACCCGCGACCCACCCACATTGCTTCGACGGAAAAATCGGCACCTGCGGCGGGCTCGCTGTATAAGTATTGAAACAAATGGCGCCTGCGGCGGGCTTCTTCAGAGCCTCGCAGACTGCCGACGACCCCGCCGCCCCCTCACTCTCATCCGCAACTGCAGGGTGCTACGTTATGTGTTTCTTCGTCGCCTACTCCCCCTCGAAGAAAAGGGCGGCGAACATCTGCTACCCTTCTACCTGCAAGAGGGCGACGGCAACAGCGAAGAAGCTCAGGACGACGATGAAGAGTTTTTTTTCCACCGCTATCGCGCACACCCACGTCTTCCCCAACAGTCAGGAGTCCATCTCAGCGAGCACTGGGCACCGTGCAATCAGGCACGCGTAGGACAAGAGAGGAGCAGCAGCAGGGGCAGGGCCGCAGGGCGGGCGGCAGGAGAGAGGCTGGGGGGCGGCGGCGCGGCAAGAGAGGCACTCTCTCACGCGTGCGGGCCAACCCAACTGTCAGCATGCCTCTCCCTAAAGAACGCCCGAAGCTGCACCACATCACCCCCATCCTGCAAGCGGTGAGGGTCACAAGGAGCACTGAGCAGCGCCCACAACCCAGGCGACGACACGGGGCCCTGAATTAACCAAGAAACGTAACTGAGCAGAGGACAACAAAAAGAAAAACCTTGGAAAACCAGCCAGCCAACCCGAGAGACCCACCAGGGTCACATCAAACTCTGACAGCGTCATGCATGGACCTATACCTAGGGGGCCACAGGGAAAAGGGGGGACTTAAATGGGGGACACGGCCAACTCAGGAGAGGAGGGGCACGGCAGGAGGAGCAGGGGGAGCAGGGGGAGGGGTGGCAGCAGCAGTATTCAAACGCAGCTCACGTAACGCCTCATTAAGCTTGGGGTGCCGACGTGACAACTGCCGAAGCCTGGCTTTAATAAGAAATTCCCCCGGCTGGACCGAGCCAGTCCGACGAGCATTATGCGCGGCCAGAAAGCAATCAATTAGGGCACACCCCACTAGGTCACGTGACCGCCCCCACTGTGGCCCCAGACAACAGAGAGTGAGGAGCCAATCCTCACCCGTTAGAGCCGCGGTCCAAGACCTCAGAAGTCCACCACGGGGGAATATGTCAATCAACCCTGCCTTCAACTTGGGGCACACGCGATAATGCCTCAGATCATCGTCAGCCGCTTCCAGAGGACACCCAAACGCACAGCCCACCACCGTGGTATGCAGACGACTGGAGGTACAAACCCCACGGCAGAGCACTCGAAGGACCCCCGTGACAAGGTGCATCGTGCTGTCCTTCTCAACTTTACGCATCCTCTGGGCAAGCACCTGAAAGTCAGCTACCGTAAAACGGTCGGGACCCACCCACTTGGACACCCTCTGAACCATAGTGCGGAGGGGAACAGTGGGGTCACGGAGCCCTCTGAGCTGGCGCATCGCCTTCTTCTGAAGCGATTTCTTGGGGATGGGGGCCAGGGTCGGGACCGTGAAAGTGCCTACTTCAGTCACCGTAGTCCTGATCCAGGAAGACTTCCACGAGGGCCAGTACAGGCGGGAGGGAATGAAGTTATCGTCATCCAGGGAAACCGTCAAAGACTCCATCTCATACTGGACAGCATCAATACTGGAGCAAGACATCAACACCCGAAACTTGATAGCCTTCGAAAAACAATCGGTATCCAAGCATCCTAAAGAGGCCCCCAACGCTCGGAGGCCCGTCAGCATCCCCCTCGAGAAGGCATGGCGGGGACCAGCAGTAATCACCTGTAAGGCCTCATTATACGCTTTCCGAAGAGCCGCGGTCACTGGACATAGTTGTAACTGGTACGCCAAAATCGACATGCAGTGCGAATGGAAAAGGCGAATGGTCTGTGGAAAAAAAAAAGGGGAAAAAAAAAAAAAAAAAAAAAAAAAAAAACAAAAAAAAAAAAAAAAAAAAAAAAAAAAAAAAAAAAAAAGTAAAAAAAAAAAAACGAAAAAAAAAAAAAAAAATAAAAAAAAAAAAAAAAAAAAAAAAAAAAAAAAAAAAAAAAAAAAAAAAAACAAAGAAAAAACAAAAAAGAAACAAAAAAAGAAAAAAAAAAAAAAAAAAAAAAACCATAAAAAAAAAAAAAAAAAAAAAAAAAAAAATAAAACAAAACAAAAAAAAAAAAATAACAAAAAAAAAAAAGGTGTGAAGCAAAAAGAAAAAAAAAAAAAAAGAAAGAAAAAACAAAAGAAAGAAAAGAAAGAAAAAAAAAAAAAAAAAAGAAAAAAGAAATAAATGAAAAAAAAAAAAAAAAGAAAAAAAAAAAAAGCCCCAGCCCAAGTCCACGAAGCCTCCGAACCGTCATCCAGAACTTGGGGATGGTGTTGCTCCATACTTTGTCCAGAGCCCCAGGCCTGAGCCAGAACCCCAAGTATAGAACAGCGCGAACAAACCCAATGCGGTGGTACTCACTCCCCTTGGCTCGAAGGTGGGCAACTAATATATCAAGATCAAGCGAGCCAATCACCAATACCTTACATTTGGGAATGTTCAGCCCAAGTCCCACAGCAAGTTCCAACTTACGAAGGAGCGAGAGCGTCGGCTGGAGGTCAGTCAGGATGTTGGGAAGGCAGAAGGAGAGATCACCCGCGCAGGCTCTAATCCGAGGGACATGGTCAGTGGGCTTGGCCCCCATCCAACGCAATACTGGGTCTAGCGCATACGCGAAGAGAAGCATCGAAGCAGGATCACCTTGCCGCACCCCACGCTCCACCGAAAAAGCAATACCAGCAGCCCCTGGGATGTTGATTACAGCCACATTGTCACGGTACAACTCCCGATAAAAACCACAAACTTCACCAGGAACACCCAAAGCCGCCAAGACCGCCAAGATCCAGGAGACGATCAGAGAGGGGAACGCAGCCTTGAAGTCCGCGAACAGAATGCCCGAGCGATCCCCACAAGTAAGCATCTGACGAAGACCCCACCATTCAATCTCAACCACGTTGTCCAGGAGCCCACGTCGCGCAACCCCCCCACGCTGGATCGGGTCGATCACTGACGGGGCAGCCCGCTGGAGGCCAATGGAGAAAGCGTCACTCAGGAGCTTCGCATCGGTATTCGCTAGCGTGAGTGGGCGAGTCTTATCAGGCGACCGAACAAGGACAGCGGGGTTCTCGTCGTCTTTGAGGTCTTTGGGCAGAAAACACATCCTTCCTCGACGCATGCACGCCGAAACTGCACCCCCAGACGCCTGATACATCTCCTCATAAACAGCATATAAAACATCAGCGGCCCCTCAGCCTTCCAGCACCCATACGGAATGCCATCCTCCCCAGGGGCAGAGTGATGCTTAGATCGGGCTCGCTCAACAAAACTGTCAACATCCAACTTCCAATGCAATGGGTCAAACTGGATCGGCTGGGCATGGGCGAGGATTCCAGGCCATAGGGTCCGATCCGGTTCCTCGGCTGCAAAAACCGCCTGTCAATGGTCCCGAAGGGCCTCAGCAGAGGCCGTCGGAGAAGGGCACACCTGTCCAGAACTGCCCAGGATCCCAGAGAGCCCATAGCGCCGACGCATCTTTGACCAGGCTCGACGGAGGTGTTGCAAGCGGGCCATGGCCTTAGCCTTAGACTTCTCGTCATCCTCCCACCCGTCCATCGCCCGTTCCTCCGACTCATACCAAGCATCCTTCAGAGACTGCACTCAAGCACCCAGGCCAACTATATCCCAGCATCTCTCACGGTCTGGATCAAAGTACTGAAGCAACCGAGGATACGCACGGATCGCACGCACACACCGGTCGAACCTGCCTATACGCCACCCACGGAAAGCCATCATAGCAAAGTGGAGCTTCTCACAATTCTCTTTCGGGGGCCTCATCCGAAGCCGAGCCTTGAACAGAGGGACCACCTGCCAGAAAATCTCCTTCACCCGTCCCACCAGCCCTTTAGGGCGTAGGTGGTTTAGGGAGTTTCCTCTGCCAACCCCCTTCTTCCCCTTCGGGGGGGGGTTTACCCCTCCCCTTACCCCTCCCCACTGACCTGGACGGGGCGTTCCGCGGGTCGTTGGGACGGCCAAGATGGCCCAAGACATCTCCAAGAGCGAAAAGGCGAGAAACACACAAAACATTGTTTTTACCTAGGTTTTGGAAGGATTTTGGCCTCTCGGGGGGGCCCAAGAGGCGACTCGAGGCACTCTAGAGGGGAAACGCTAATATACGACCCCCCCTTTTTTGATAGATCTCCTCCAAGATGGCCCCAAGAGCGCCCCGAAGGCTCCCAAGAGCGCCCCAAGAGCGCCCCAAGACGGCCCCACGAGGCCCCAAGAGGCCCCCAAGAAGCCTCCAAGAGGCTGCCAAGAGACCCCCAAGAGGCCCAAGAGCCTCCCAAGATGGCCCAAGACGGCTCCAAGAGCGAAAAGGCGAGAAAGCAAAAAACATTGATTTTACATAGGTTTTGGAACGATTTTGGCCTCTTGGGGGGCCCAAGAGGCGACTCGAGGCACTCTAGAGGGGCAACGCTAATTGGGGACCCCCTCTTCTTTGATCGATCTCCTCCAAGATGGCCCCAAGAGCGCCCCGAAGGCTCCCAAGAGTGCCCCAAGAGCGCCCCAAGAGCGCTCCAAGAGGCCCCAAGAGGCGCCCAAGAGGCCTCCACAAGGCTCCCAAGAGACCCCCAAGAGGCCCAAGAGGCTCCCAAGACGGCCCAAGACGGCTCCAAGAGCGAAAAGGCGAGAAAACACAAAACATTGATTTTCCTTAGGTTTTGGAAAGATTTTGGCCTCTTGGGGGGCCCAAGAAGCGATTCGCGGCACTTTAGAGGGGCAGCGCTAATTGGGGACCCCCCCTTCTTTGATAGATCTCCTCTAAGATGGCCCCAAGAGCGCCTCGAAGGCTCCCAAGAGCGCCCCAAGAGCGCCCCAAGAGGGCCCCAAGAGGCCCCAAGAGGCCCCCAAGAGGCCTCCAAGAGGCCCCCAAGAGACCCCCAAGAGGCCACAAGAGGCTCCCCGAGATACGCAAGAGGCCCCCGGGACCGCCAATAGGCCCCAAGGACGGCCCAAGAGGCCCCCAAGCTCGCAATTGTCCTCCTCCTCCTCCTCCTCCTCCTCTTTTTCTTCCTCCTCCCTCCTCCCCCTCCCCCTCCTCCTCCTCCTCCTCCTCCTTTTCCTTTTCCTCCTTCTCGTCCTCCTCGTCCTCGCAGTCCTCCATCTCCTCCTCCTTATCCTCCTTCTCCTCCTCCGCTTGCTCCTCCTCGTGCTCCTCCTCCTGCTCCTCCTCTTCCTCCTCCTACTCCTACGACGACGGCTCCTCCTACATCCTCCCCCTCTTGGGGTATATGGCGGCTCACCCCGCCCTTTGTTCTTCTGCATGCTC
>CAUYUJ010008147.1:5466-47966 GCA_963575745.1 Prorocentrum cordatum | reverse complement strand
AGTAGGAGTAGGAGTAAGAGTAGGAGTAGGAGTAGGAGTAGGAGTAGGAGTAGGAGTAGGAGTAGGAGTAGGAGTAGGAGTAGGAGTAGGAATAGGAGTAGGAGTAGGAGTAGGAGTGGGAGTAGGAGTGGGAGTCAAGCTAGCCAGCTCGAGCGAGTCAAGCATGGCATGCCCAGTCCCACCCGCCCTCCCACAACATAAGAAGCAAAGCTGGCACAACTGGGGGCCGAAGTCACACCGGCCAGCCGGTTTGGTACAGCTGATGCGGCCGCGATGGCGGTTGCCGACGGGAACTGGCGAGCGCGTGTTGAATGCCGCGCACGCATTGCCAGACGAGTCGAGAATGGCCCGGTACACCGCAGGAAGCCAGAGGTGGCCGGAGGAAGCCCGACGGTCTGACAGGACACCCCAAAGCATTTTTGTGAAAAAGCATTGGGTTTTTGATGTTTTTATGTTGAAATGCTTGCAAACACACGGTGTTCGGTAGGATTCTGACATGAACGCGCGAGTGTGCTCTTTGTGGTATTTTTTGCACAGGATTCGCGGCCTGGGTGCATGACAGAGCATCGCGAGTGCACCGCGCGATGACGTGAAATCGCTGGATTTGACAGAATTCTTAAGATTCCTATGGTTTTCCTATGATTTCAGCAAGAGAGCCCGGGCGGGAAATTTGTACAATTTTTGTGAAAAAGCATTGGGTTTTTGATGTTTTTATGTTGAAATGCTTGCAAACACACGGTGTTCGGTAGGATTCTGACATGAACGCGCGCGTGTGCTCTTTGTGGTATTTTTTGCAATGGATTATCGCCGTGGACGACAAGACGTCCATGTCGAGAGGAAAAAATAAGAAAAATGTTGATTTTGTATTGTTTTTACAGGTTAGGATGGGACCCCCCGGATGCGGCCCCTAATGGCCGGCCTGAGGGGGGAGTAGGAGTATATTCTAATAAGGAATAAGGATAGGAGTAAGAGTAGGAGTAGGAGTAGGAGTAGGAGTAGGAGTAGGAGTAGGAGTAGGAGTAGGAGTAGGAGTAGGAGTAGGAGTAGGAGTAGGAGTAGGAGTCGGAGTCGGAGGAGTAGGAGTAGGAGTAGGAGTAGGAGTAGGAGTCAAGCTAGCCAGCTCGAGCGAGTCAAGCATGGCATGCCCAGTCCCACCCGCCCTCCCACAACATAAGAAGCAAAGCTGGCACAACTGGGGGCCGAAGTCACACCGGCCAGCCGGTTTGGTACAGCTGATGCGGCCGCGATGGCGGTTGCCGACGGGAACTGGCGAGCGCGTGTTGAATGCCGCGCACGCATTGCCAGACGAGTCGAGAATGGCCCGGTACACCGCAGGAAGCCAGAGGTGGCCGGAGGAAGCCCGACGGTCTGACAGGACACCCCAAAGCATTTTTGTGAAAAAGCATTGGGTTTTTGATGTTTTTATGTTGAAATGCTTGCAAACACACGGTGTTCGGTAGGATTCTGACATGAACGCGCGAGTGTGCTCTTTGTAATATTTTTTGCACAGGATTCGCGGCCTGGGTGCATGACAGAGCATCGCGAGTGCACCGCGCGATGACGTGAAATCGCTGGATTTGACAGAATTCTTAAGATTCCTATGGTTTTCCTATGATTTCAGCAAGAGAGCCCGGGCGGGAAATTTGTACAATTTTTGTGAAAAAGCATTTGGTTTTTGATGTTTTTATGTTGAAATGCTTGCAAACACACGGTGTTCGGTAGGATTCTGACATGAACGCGCGCGTGTGCTCTTTGTGGTATTTTTTTGCAATGGATTATCGCCGTGGACGACAGGACGTCCATGTCGAGAGGAAAAAATAAGAAAAATGTTGATTTTGTATTGTTTTTGACAGGTTAGGATGGGACCACCCGGATGCGGCCCCTAATGGCCGGCCTGAGGGGGGAGTAGGAGTATATTCTAATAAGGAATAAGGATAGGAGTAGGAGTAGGAGTAGGAGTAGAGTAGAGTAAAGTAGAGTAGAGTAGAGCAGAGTAGCGTAGGAGTAGAGTAGAGCAGAGCAGAGCAGAGCAGAGCACAGTAGAGTAGTAGAGTTGAGTTGAGTTGAGTTGAGTTGAGTTGAGTTGAGTTGAGTTGAGTTGAGTTGAGTTGAGTTGAGTTGAGTGGAGTAGCGCAGAGTCGAGCAGAGTATCGTAGATTAGAGTAAGAGTAGAGTAGAGTAGCATGGTGTGGAGTAGAGTAGCGTAGTTTCATATAGATGAGAGTATAATAGAGTAGAGTGGAGTAAGGTGGGGCGGGGTGAAGTGGAATGGAATGGAGTGAGATTGGAGTAGAGAGGAGTAGAGTAAGAGTTGAGTGGCGTAGCAGTAGCGGTAGCAGCAGCGGTAGCAGTAGCGGTAGCAGTAGCAGAGGCAGTAGCAGCAGAGGAGAGTAGAGTAAAGTAGGGAAGGGCAGAGTAGAGTGGAGTAGAGTTATGCGGGGTAGAGAGGGCAGGGTAGGGCAGAGCAGAGTAGAGCAGAGCAGAAGAAAGTACAGTAGAGTAGACTTGAGTAGAGGAGCGTGGAGTTATGTAGAGCAGCAAAGAGTAGAGTAGCGCACCGTAGCGTTGAGTAGAGTGGAATAGGGGAGAGGAAAAATCATAGCAAATAAGAGCAGAAGAGAGCAGAGTAGAGTAGAGTAGAGCAGAGCAGAGTAGAATAGAGTAGAGTAGAGAAGAGAGAGTATGGTAGAGTAGAGTAGGGTAAAGTAGACTAGAGTAGTGTAGAGTCGGGTGGGGTGGGGCGGAGTGGAAGGGAGTGGAGTGGAGTGGAGTGGGGTGGAGTGGAATTGTATGGAGTGTAGTGGGGTGGAGTGGAGTGGTGTGGAATGGAGTGGAGTGGAGTGGGGTGGAGTGGAGTGGGGTGGGGTAGATTAGCGTAGTGAAGAGTAGCGCAGACCAGAGCAAGAGTAGAGGAGAGTAGAATAGAGTGGAGTGGAGTTCAGTAGAGTAGGGTAGGGTAGGGTAGGGTGGGGTATGGTAGGGTTGAGTAGAGCAGGGCAGAGGAGGGTAAGGTAGAGTAGGGTACGGTAGGGTAGAGCAGAGGAGAGGAGAGGGAAGCAGTGGAGAGGAGCGGAGCATACAGGAGAGCAAAATCGACTAGAATAGAGTGGGCTGAAGTGGGGCGGGGTGGAGTGGGTGGAGTGGAATGCAATCGAGTCGAATGGAGTGGACGGGAGCGGGGCGGAGCGGAGCGGAGTGGAGTGGAGTGGAGTGGAGTGGAGTAGAGTAGGGTAGGAGTGGAGTGGAGTGGAGTACGATGGAGTGGAGTGGAGTGGAACGCAGCGGAGCGCAGTGGAGCGCAGTGGAGTGGTGTGGAGCGGAGTGGAGTGGAGTGGAGTGGAGTGGAATGGAGTAGGGTAGAGCCAAGTCGAGTCCAGTCGAGTAGAGTAGAGCAGAGTACGAGTAGAGTAGAATACAATAGAGTAGGGTAGGATAGCGTATCGTAGCGTAGCGCTGCGTAGCGCAGCGTAGGAAAAAGTAGAGAAGAGTAGAGTAGAGTAGAGTAGAGTAGAGTAGAGTAGAGTAGAGTAGAGTAGAGTAGAGTAGAGTAGAATAAAGTAGCGTAGAATAGAGTAGAGCGGAGTAGGAGAACAGTAAAGGCAGAGGGAGAGTACAGTATGCATAGAGTACTAGTAGAGTGAGAGTATAGGAAAGTAAGAGTAGAGTAGAGTAGGGTAGAGTAGAGCAGAGCATAGCAGAACATAACAGAGCAGAGTAGAATAGGGAAGAGTATTGCAGAGTAGAGTGGAGTAGGATAGAGTATGGTAGAGTAGAACGGGGCAGAATAGAATAAAGAGTAAGGAGTAAAGAGTAAAGAATACAGAGTAAACAGTACGTGTCAGAGTAAGAGTATGAGTCGAAAAAAAACAGGATACAGTAGAGTAGCGATACTAGGGTAGAACAACACAGAGTACGAGTAGAGAAGAGAAGAGAGCACACGAGACGAGACGAGACGAGACGAGAAGAAGAAAAGAAGAGAAGAGAAGAGAAGAGACGAGACGAGACGAGACGAGAAGAGAAGAGAAGAGAAGAGAAGAGAAGAGAAGAGAAGAGAAGAGAAGAGAAGAGAAGAGAGAAGAGAAGAGACGAGACGGGACGAGACGAGACGAGACCAGACGAGAACAGACGAGAAGAGAAGAAAAGAGAAGAGAAGGGAAGAGAAAAGAAGAGACGAGAAGAGAAGAGAAGAGAAGAGAAGAGAAGAAAAGAGAAGAGAGAGAGAAGAGAAGAGAAGAGAAGAGAAGAGAGAGAGAGAGAGAAAAGAAGGGAAGAAAAGGGAAGGGAAGGGAAGGGAGGGGAAGGGGGAAGGGAAGGAAGGGAAGGGAAGGGAAGGGAAGGGAAGGGAAGGGAAGGGGGAAGAAGGAAGGGAAGGGAAGGGAAGGGAAGGGAAGGGAAGGAAGGGAAGGGAAGGGAAGGGAGGAAGGGAAGGGAAGGAGGATAAAGAAGAGAAGAGAAGAGAAGAGAAGAGAAGAGAAGAGAAGAGAAGAGAAGAGAAGAGAAGAGAAGAGAAGAGAAGAGAAGAGAAGAGAAGAGAAGAGAAGAGAAGAGAAGAGAAGAGAAGAGAAGAGAGAGAGAAGAGAAGAGAAGAGAAGAGAAGAGAAGAGAAGAGAAGAGAAGAGAAGAGAAGAGAGAGAGAAGAGAAGAGAAGAGAAGAGAAAGAGAAGAGAAGAGAAGAGAAGAGAAGAGAAGAGAAGAGAAGAGAAGAGAAGAGAAGAGAAGAGAAGAGAAGAGAAGAGAAGAGAAGAGAAGAGAAGAGAAGAGAAGAGAAGAAATGAGAAGAGAAGAGAAGGGTAGTAGGGCAAGACTTGGGTAGAGTATAGTGGAGTAAAGTAGAGCAGAGTGGAGAAAGAGTAGAGTAGAGTAGAATATCATAGAGTAGAGTAGACTCGAACAGAGTAGGGTAGAGGAGTAGAGTGGGGGAGGAAAGGATCAAAATCCCACCACCCCTCAGGGCGACAGGAGATCTAACGAGGGTATTTTTCCTCTTCCATAATGTCCCTTCCCTTCGGGAAGAGGAACCCTCCCCCTCCCCTCCCCGAGGTTTTAATTGTTTTTTGTTGTGTTGTGGGGGGGTCGCGGCGAGGTAAAGCGTCCGTTTTCGGCCCCTGGGAGGGCCATTGTTTGTCACTCCTCACGAGGATCGTGGCCCCTGAGGGGGCCACCCCTCACAAGGATCGTGGCCCGTGAGGGGGGAACGGAAATAAAGAAACCCCCTCTTTTGATCGATCGCCTCCAAGACGGCCTCAAGAGGGCCTCCTGGGTTCCCAAAAGAGCCCCTAGAGGACCCAAAGAGCGCCCCAAGAAGCCCCGAGAGGCCTTCAGAAGACACCCGAGAAGCCCCGAAGAGGCCCCCGAACGGTTTCCGAGAGCCCAAGATGACCTCCGAGATGGCTCAGATAGCCCAGGCTGGCTCAAGATGGCTCCCAAGATGCTCCAAGCGGCCCCAAGCCCGCTCCAAGACGGCGCGAAGTGGCCAGGGAGACTCCCAAGCCTCCCTCGCTGTTTGACTGCGCATGTCTCTTCCTCTCCCCCCGTCAGCTCTGATGGGCATCGTTTCTGGATGAGCTGGCGGGGATACATTTGATCGCGAACGTATCCGAAGTGCCGAACGCCGTCCGGCAAAAACTGGTGGGGGTACTTTTTGATCGCGACCGCGGCGAAGGAAAGTCGGACGGCGTGGAGGGCACTGCAAGAAGCAGCGGCCTAAGGCGAAAAGAGGAGAAGAACGAGCAGGAGAGAGAGATAAAGAGAGAGAGAGGGGGGGAAAAAAAAAAAGAGAGACAAACAGGAGGCGAGCCTCACTGCCGCTCAGAAGAGTGCGAGCGCCAAGAGGAACTTCCAGGCGGCGTGCAACAACATGTGGTATTGCAAGAAGCCAACCACGTCCCAGATGATGAAGACCACCGGCAAGACGAACAGCACGCCGTGGACAAAACCAGGGAGCAGCGTAGGACGGCGACCCCCGAGACGGAGGAATGACTGGACATGCGGGCGCTCAACGGAGAGATCCGTATCGCCAGACACCGAGTGGTGTCGAGGGGCAGCGGTGATCGCGAGCGCATCGGAAGTGCCGAACGCCGTACGACAAAAACAAGTGGGGATATGCGAAGCCACAAGAACAGAACTAGAGCAATAGAGTAGAGCATGCTAGGGTACTGGTAGAATAGGGTAGACTTAGAGTAAGATAGGGTTAAGTAGATTAGAGAAGAATCCAGTAGAGTCGACTGGAGTAGAGAAGGGTAGTCTAGATCAGGGCAGAGAGGGACCCAGGTGGGATTCGGAGAGAGCTGGAGCGAGCAACTGCAGCGTTCTATCAGAGCTGGCGCCTGGCGCGGGCGCAGACGACAGGTGCGCCGCCGCCGCCGTCGCCGTCGGCGTCGCCGTCGCCGTCGCCGTCGCCGTCGTCGTCGTCGTCGTCGTCGCCGTCATCGTCGCCGTCGTCGTCGTCGTCGTCGCCCGCGCCAGGGGGGCGGGGGGGGGTTCCCGACCCCTCGAAAAAATTGTCCCCAGGGGAGGGGGACTAGACCCATTCGAACAATTTTCCCGGGGGGGGGGCGTCGTCGGACCCCTCCGAAGAATTTTCCCAGGGGGGGCCCGCCCCCCACAGTTTTTCGGGTAAGGAGTGGGGTTAGGAGGGGGGGGAGGGGGGGGGAGGGGGGAGCAATGGTTTCTGACCCCCTCTCAAGGTATCCGCCGACCCCTTGGGGATCATCGGCGTGTGAGATGCTTCCCCCTCCCCAAACCCCTCCCCCGGGAGCCCGGTCCGGTCGATTTGGAGGGGGGGGGGGGTCCGGGACGAGCGGTTCACGGGGCTTTTCCTGGGGGTCCGGGACGAGCGCTCCACGGGGCTTTTCCTGGCCCAAGAGGGCTTCAAGACGGGCCACGAAGCCCCCAAGAGGCCTCCAAGACGGCCCACGAAGGCCCCGAGACGCCAAACGACCGCTCCAAGACGCCCAAGATGGCCCCAAGACGGGCCAAGAGGTCTCCAAGACGGCCCCCGAGGTCCCAAACAAGCCTCCCAAGAGGGCCCCAAGAGTCTAAAATTGTTGATTTTCCATAGTGTTTTTCGATGTTTTTTGCTTTTCCGCCTTTTCGGCTTCCCGACGCTCCAAGACGGCCAAAGAGGCCCCAAAGACAGCCCCAAGATGGCCCAAGAGGCCCCCAAGACGGCCTCCAGACGGCCCAAGACGGCCCCAACACGGCCCAAGAGGTCCCCAAGACGGCCCAAGAGGGCTCCAAGACGGCACCAAGAGGGGCCCAAGAGGGCGACCAAACATGTTGAAACTCTAGCTTTCTGCCCCCAGGAGCCCCAGGGGGCCCCAAGAGTGCCCCAAGAGGCCCCCAGAGGCCCTCACGAGGCCGCCCAGACGCCCCAAGGAACCCCCAAGAAGCACCCCAGAGGCTCCGAAACGGCCCCCAAGTGGCTCCAAAACTCGCTTCCAGAGGCCCCCGAGAAGCGATCCGCGAGATCCCGATACACATACAAGAAGCCTCTCAAGGGGTCGGCGGTGTGGCGTAAGCCTAAGAATCATTGTCTGAGGGGGGGTCGGGGGGCGGTTTCTGACGCCCCCTGAAACGGAAGTGCATCGACTCGGGAAATCGGATCGAACCGGAGCGTAAATCGGATCGGGCCGCATCGGCACGAAGTTGCAGTCCAATCGGGTCAGCCGCGCCCGGACGCACCACAGCGACAGGCAAGCGTTGGGCCGAATCGGACCGAACGAAACTCGGAACCGAATCGGATCGGGCAGGCTGAAGAACCGGCATCGAATTGGATCGATCCGATCGGGATATGGATCCTGCGGGGGACGGGGCCAGGTCACGGGGCGACGAGCCCGCGCGGCTCTTCCTCGGTCCCGGCCGTCGGGGGCCGCTGTCGAGCTCCGGGGTTGCTTCTGAAAGAACGGGGCAAACACTGGCGTGGACGAGGGATCCGTGGATCTGGCGCGTGGGTGACAGGTCCACGGATCGGGGAAGGAGGAAGCGCCGCTTCGTGCCTGTGCCAATGCCGCTTCGTCTGGCGACGGAGCGCGCCGATGCGGCATGGAAACGGGACCCCATGCGCCTCAATCCGTGTCTGCGATTCCTCGAAGAGAACCGCCCCCTGGGGCAGGGGCAGGGGCAGGAGCAGTCGGCATCGAATCGCACCGGGACATCGAACCCCATCAGCATGTGCATCGTATCTGGCCGCATGAGGCACGGAAGCAAAATCAAATCCGATCGATCGCCAGGACGCAAAACTACTCTGTGAAAGAACGGGGCCACCTCGGATCGCCGGGAAACCGAAATCGGCTCGGATCGAGCTGCGTGAGCTCGGCATCGGATCGGATCGATCGCATCGAGATGGGTCCTCGTGGGTCGGGACCTCTGGGGCCGCGCATGGAAAAACTCGCATTCGGCGGCTGCTCCGTGGCTGCGTGAGCTCGGCATCGGATCGGACCGATCGCATCGAGACGGGCCCTCGTGGGTCGGGACCTCCCGAGCCGCGCATTTGGAAAGACTCGCATGCGGCGGCTGCTCCGTGGAGGCGCCGACTCTCGGGGAGCCGTCCCGCGCGCGGGGGGAGGGGGGGGGCGTTCGGGCCCGAGGGGTCCGGACCGCGGGCCCGCGGACTCGGCGGCGCGCCCAGATTCCCGGATAGCTCCTTGGAGAGCTATAGGGTCTTAGATTAGAAGCCGGACGGTGGTGGTGCCTGCCAGCAGCCCATCTTCGCCGGTCCACGATCCCCGCAGCGAGTTGTAAAAGTTCGCAGCGTGTCCGGGAGCGCTTCCGGCACGCGTCCACGCGTGCCTGCACGCGTGCAGGCACGCGTGGAAGCGTCGCTGGCAGCGCTTCAGAAGCGCTTCAGGAGAGCTCCCCAGAGCTCTTCAGGAAAGCTTTCCAGAGTATTCAGAGCTTCGCCGGGAAGCTTTCCACCGTCTCCAGAGCTCCGTCACGCGAGGTTTCCACCGTCTCCACGCACGCTAAACCGCGTGCGTGTACTGCGTTTGTGTGAGTGCCTCTTTGCTATTCGGGTTTTGGACGCTACCAAGTGCCTCGGATGTGGTGGGAACAAACACACACGCACACACACAGTGGGAAAAACACAAACACAAAAACACACACAACCACAACAACAACAACAACAACAACAACAACAACAACAACAACAACAACAACAACAACAACGACGACGACGACGACAACAACAACAACACCAACAGCAACAGCAACAACAACAACAGCAACAACAACAACAACAACAAAACAAAACAAAAACAACAACAACAACAACAACAACAACAACAACAACAACAACAACAACAACAACAACAACAACAACAACAACAACCACAACCACAACAACAACAACAACAACAACAACAACAACAACAACAACAACAACAACAACAACAACAACAACAACAACAACAAAACAGTCGCGTGTGCTTTTTGTATGTTTTTGTTTGTGTCTTTCCTCCAGCAGCTGCGCCTCGTCGAGGGCGTGCGCCCCAGGGGTGCCCAGGTCCTCCCGAGCGGCCGCTGGGGGGCCCGAGCGAGGGCCCGAGAGCCGGAGCCCATCGCGCCGCGGTCGAAGTCATGACTCGGCGGCGCCCCCTGGGCCTCCTCCTCCTCCTCGTCCTCGTCCTCCTCCTCCTCCTCCTCCTCCTCCTCCTCCTCCTCCTCCTCCTCCCCCCGGCCTTCCCGGAAGGCTCAGAAGGACTTCGACCTTCTGAGAAGCCTCCTGGGCCTTCTCCGGAGCTCCGCCGCCTGCCGAGAGGGCCCGCTGCCCCCTCCTATACTTCTCCCTCGGCGCGCCGCCGACGTGGACGCGTCGGGAGGCAACTCCTGGGAGAACTTCGCAGGAACGATTGAGGGCCACCAGGCCCGATGAACTTGCCACTGGGCCGAATTAGGCAGCACTAAGCCTGGGATGAAGCTGGACGAAACAAAATAAAACTGAATTGAACGAAAGTCTACCGGATTGGGCTGGTTTTCGACCTCGGGCATGCCAGCGCCGATACTGAAGTGAACCTCCCAGGATCTCCCAGAGTTTCCCGCCCACGGGCGGAGCCACGGGCACCCAGTGAACCACGAAGAGGGAGGAAAGACTCGCACATGGAGTTGCAGGAGGAGTCCAGAGGAGGAGGAGCAGGAGGAGGAGGAGGACGAGGAGGAGTGATTAGGAGGAGGCGAAGTGATGAGGAGAGGGAGGAGCAGGAGGAGTGATGAGGAGGAGTAATGATGGTGATGATGATGATGATGATGACGATGATGGTGACGATCATGATGAAGACGATGATGATACTAAGAATAAGAAGAAGAAGAAGAAGAAGAAGAAGAAGAGTAGTATTAGTAGTAACAATAATAATCATCATAATAGTAATGAATATAACAGTAGTAGTAGTAATAATAATAATAATAATAATACGAATAATAATAATAATGATGATAGTAATAATACTAATAATGATAGTAAGAAGAAGAAGAAGAATGATACTAATGATGATGATGAGGAGGAGGAGGAGGCTGAGGAGGAGGATTGATAAAAACTACAGGCACAAGCCTGCGCTTCAGGTCCGATCAACGTGAAAAAAAGAGTGGTGAGGAGGAGGGGAGGAGGAGACCGACGAGGGGGAAGAGGAGGGGGAATGATAAAAGGGGGAGTAGGGGGAGGAGGAGGTGCGGAGGAGATGGCAGAAGAGCATGTGACCTGCTGGCCGGCGACGGGGGGATCTAGTGCGTCGAAAGGCTCGTCTTGGCACCCTCAGAGCCGATCCCATTCGACGATACCTTCCCAGGTGGCCACAGCACGCCCAGACGTGGTCCACGATACATGCAACTAGAACCATCGCGCGCGCTTCGCGCGCGCTCAGGTTCTAGCAGGCCCCAGGCCTTGACGAATTCACTGCTGCTCCACTGAAGTAGTGGACCACAGTCCACGCATGCCAATCTGCATTCCGAAAGGCCTTCGAGGAAAATGGTTGTGTAGGGGTGCGGAGGCCGTGTGAATCGGGTTCCCAGAAGGCCTTCTGGGAGCATGGGTTTGGGGCGTCTTGGGGAGCCTGTTGGGGCGAGCCGTCGTCGTCGTCGTCGTCGTCGTCGTCGTCGTCGTCGTCGTCGTCGTCGTCGTCGTCGTCGTCGTCGTCGTCGTCGTCGTCGTCGTCGTCGTCGTCGTCGTCGTCGTCGTCGTCGTCGTCGTAATGTCGTCGTCGCCTATTGGCGTCGTCGTCGTCGTCGTCGTCGTCGTCGTCGTCGTCGTCGTCGTCGTCGTCGTCGTCGTCGTCGTCGTCGTCGTCGTCGTCGTCGTCGTCGTCGTCGTCGTCGTCGTCGTCGTCGTCGTCGTCGTCGTCGTCGTCGTCGTCGTCGTCGTCGTCGTCGTCGTCGTCGTCGTCGTCGTCGTCGTCGTTGTCGTCGTTTCGTCGTCGTCGTCGTCGATTCAAGAGGGCACTTGGGGCAATTTTGTGCGACACGATCTGCGGAGGGCCGCGAGAAGGCGATCAGTCATGTTCCCAATCAACTTCCCAGACAGCTCTACTTTAGCATGACGGTACTTCGAAGCCTCTGGAGACTCGCGGGCCCATGATGAACCATGTCCCCAGAAGGCTTTCTGGGGACATGGTTTGTTGGGGTGTGTTGGGGGGTCTCTTGGGCGTTCCCTGGGGGCCCCTTGGAGGCCTCCGGGAACTCTCGGGCCCATGATGAACCATGTCCCTGGAAGGTTTTCTGAGGACATGATTTCTTGGGGTGTGTTGGAGGGCCTCTTGGGCGTTCCCTGGGAGCCCCTTGGGGGTCTCTTGGGGCTTCCTGGGGGCCTCTTGGGCGCCTCACGGGGCTTCGTGGGAGCCTCTTCTCTTGGTGGCCTCCGGGGGCCTACAGGCGGCCTCGAGGGCCAGAGACCTCGAAACATCGGTTGGCGGTCCCCCTCTGGGCCCTTTCTTGGGGAGCTCTTGGGGCACAGTTGGGTGGTCTGGGGAGCCTCCTTGGCCGTCTTGGGGCCCTCTTCGGGGCCTCCTGGCCCGTCTTGGAGCAATCTGAAGGGCCTCCGAGCGAGGCCGTGAGGGAGCGCTGGGAAGCGGGGAAAGCGAGAACGCCTTCCTTCAAAAACCATCGGAAAATTAGTGAATCTTGCCTCCCAAGGCCCTCTTGGGGAGTCTCTTGAGTCCGTCCTGGAGCGTGTTGGAGTCCTCGTCGGCTGTCTTGAAGGTATCTTGGGCGTCTTCCGGGCCTCGTGGGACCGTCTTGGGTCCTCTCGGGACCCCCTTAGCCTGTCGTGGACTCCTTCGGGGCGGGCTCGGGCCGCCTCGGGAGCTCTGGACCCCCCCCCGCAACCCTCCGGTAGGCACCGATGGGGGGAACAGGCAGCGGCCCGCCCCCCCCCTGGGCCTACTCCGAGATAGAGAATCATGTTCCCGGGAAGCTTTCTGGGAGCATGATTTGTTCGGCTCTCTAAGAAGGGGGCCTCTGGGGGCTTACCGAGGGGCGCCTTTTGGCCTTGTCTGCAAGCCTATTGGAAACATGGTTGGGGCGGTGGGCGGAAGCCCAAGGAATCATGTTCCCGGAAAGCTATCTGGGAAATACGATTCACCGAAGTGTCTTGGGGTCCCGCAGGGGGCTTCCCTGGGGCCCCTTGGGGGTCTATTGGGGCTTCCGGGGGGCCTCTTGGGAGCCTCACGGAGCTTCTTGGGAGCCTCTTGATGGCCTCCAGGGGCGTCCTGAGAGCCTCTCAGGCCACCTCGAAATGTCGCGCTCTTCGGGCCCTCTTTGGTTGCTCTTGGGGCTCTCTCGGGGCGCTCTCGAGGCCCTCTTGACTTATCTGGGGAGCCTCCTGGGCCGTCTCTGGGCTTTCTTTTTTTACAACGTGGACAAACGGAGGTCTCGATCCCTTCCCGGCAGGGCCACAACGAGAGCGTGTTCGAAAGACGATGCTGGAAGTGTCTAAAGTTCACATGTTTTCAGACATGTCTGTGTCAGACATTGGGAACTATTCAGCCAGCCGCCAAAGTAGGCCAATGTGAAAAGTCAATATCAGGGAGAGCCGCGCAAGCGCCTCGCACAGCAACGGTTGAGGCACCTCACGGGGCACAAATTTCTCGTCCAAGACGATGCAAACTCGCCGGCGAGTTGAAATAAACCAAATGAAAACGTAGGGTAGGCATGCATAGTTGTTCCGAGCTTTTGAAGCGGGGTACCTGCAGCAATTGCAAGTCCTAACTCGCTTGCAAGCTCCCCTGCGACATTCGAGACAACGGTGGCTCCTAGAATCTTCCCACCACCGAAAGCAGTCGCGGGTCGATGGATAATCTTGATAAAGCCTCGTGTGTCACCTTCGCACACCGCTCGGTCGATGTCCACACTCTGTCGCACAGAACACTGAATGGCATCCCCGTGTAACTCTCTCGCTTCTGCCTCTGTGAGCCCGACACTTGCGACTTCTGGGTGCGTGAAGGTGCATCGTGGACAAGAGCTGTTAGGCGGATTCACATGCACACCCCCGAAAGGCAAGACGAACGCATTGAAGGCAGCAAGTCCACCCTGGAAGCCGGCAAGATGCGTGAACTGCAACCCACCAAGGCAGTCTCCAACAGCGTAGATGTGAGCAGCGGAGCTCTGAAGCTTGCCATTGACATGAATCCCCTTTCCAACATCATACTTCACTCCGGCAGCCTCCAAGTTGAGCGCCTCCAGACCTTTGGGCTTTCTACCCGAGGCGATGAGCAGCACATCCCCCTCAACATTCTGCCCAGACGATGTCTGCACCAAGATACCTGAAGCAACCTTCTTCACCTCCTCCGCACGCCCATCTACAAAACTGACACCATCGTCCGCAAAAGCTTGGCGCATAACAGCACGGACGTCGTTTCCTTCCAGTGGTAGCATTGACCCAACCAGCGACACGCTGGAACCCAAGCGAGCGAAGGCTTGAGCAAGTTCGCAGCCGATCGGGCCTCCACCCACAACGATGAGCCTGTTTGGCAGAGCTGGTATATCAAAAATTGTTTCATATGTCTTATATTGGACAGCGTCCAACCCTCTAATAGCTGGAATGGCGGGACCTGCACCTGTACAAACGAAAAATTTGTCTGCAGTGACCATGCCACGAACATGCGCTGATCCACCTCCAGGAGTCAGGGTGAGTACAAGCGTGTTGGGATCTTGGAAGGAGGCAGACCTACCCAAGACAACTTCGACACCTTCTGCCTTCAAGACCTCAGGGCTGTCGTCTTTCTGGTAGATAAACTCCTGGCACGACTTGAGGTGACGCTGCACAACTCCCCAATCAACTTTGATCGCCTTCGGGTCGATACCCATTACACCGAATTTGGCCGCTTCCCGGGCATCGGTGGCTGCCCGAGCACAACGAATGAGCGCTTTCGATGGCACACATCCAAACCATGTGCAATCGCCTCCAAGACGTTGGAGCTTCTCAACCAAGAGGACGCGAGCTCCATACTTGGCAGCAGATTTGGCCGCGGTCAAGCCACCAGATCCGGAGCCAATGACCACCGCATCATAATGTGCGTGTCTGGGCGAGAGCAGACTTTTTCGCGAGCCACCTTCTATATCACTGTTTTCGTCCAGATCATCCGTGCTTCCCTCGAGATCGTAACCCAGACAGGCCATGGCTGACATGGTAAGCCTTGCGAACCTCCCTGCGCACCTGCACAGCAATACATGACCTTGAGCCAAAATGGCTACGGAAGGGCCGTCTCTGGGCTTTCTTGGGAGCCTCTTCGGCCGTCTTGGAGCGATCTGAAGGGCCTCTGACGCGGTCCGGGACCATGGGGAGGTGGAACATGGGAGAGCGCAAGAATGCTTCAAAAACCAATAGAAAATTGATGATCTTCGGCTTCTGGGGCCCTTTGGAGGGGCCTCTGGAGGCGCTCCTGGGGCGTTTTGGCGGCGTCGTCGGCCGTCCTGAGGCCATCTTCGGCGTGTCTGGGGCCTCTGGGGGCTGTCTTTGGGCGTCGTGGGAACCCAGGAATCATGTTCCCGGAAAGGCTTCCGGGAACATGATTTCGAACGAGGCCCTCTTGGGCCTCCCTGAGGCCGTCTTGGGGGCCTCCTGGGCTGGCTTTGGGGCCTCTTGGGCCGTCTCGGGGGGTTCCGTGAGCCCCACAGGACGACCCTTTTGGGCCGTCGTGGGCCCTCTTGGGTCTCTCTTGGGCTGTCTTGGGGCTCCTCGGGAGCGTCTGGGGCACTGCGAAGACGAAGCAAGGGAGTATGCTGAATATGTATGTTTTACTACACTACAGGGACGGGCTGATTTTTGCCGTCTGGAGGCCCTCTTGGGGCCCTATTCGGACATCTTGAAGCCATCTCGGGCCCTCTAGGGCCTCGCTAAGGCTGTCCTGGGGCCCCCTAGGGGTCGAAGGGGCCCTGGGAGCCCAGAAGCCATGTTCCCGGAGAGGCTTCCGGGAACATGATTCCGAACGGGGCCCTCTTGGGCCTCCCTGGGGCCGTCTTGGGGGTCTCCTGGGCCGATTTCGGGGCCTCTTGGGCCGTCTTGGGAGGTTCCGTGAGCCCCACAGGCCGACCCTTTTGGGCCGTCGTGGGCCCTCTTGGATCTCTCTTGGGCTGTCTTGGGGCTCCGCGGGAGCGAGTATGCTGAAAATGTACGTTTTACAAAGGAAATGGGCCGATTTGTGCCTCTTGAAGGCCCTCTTGGGGCCCTCTTCGGTCATCTTCAAGTCATCTCGGGCCCTCCTGGGCCTCGCTGAAGCTGTCATGGGGTTCAGTGGGGGGCCCTGGGGGCCCGGAAGTAATGTGTTCATTCTTGTTTTCCAGAGAAATGCTGAGGCGATGACAACATGTCGCGTGGGCAGTTTGTCCCACACAACCCGCAGAGAACGCAACAATTAAATAGGCCTTGGGCTGGCGAGGGCAGAAGCGATGGCTACAGAGCGAGAAAAGCGGACATCTGAAATGAACAATACCGTGCACTGCTATGTTCATTCTTGTTTTCCAGAGAAATGCTGAGGCGATGACAACATGTCGCGTGGGCAATTTGTCCCACACAACCCATCTTCATGAATAAACCCCGTCCTCAAGCAATGTACTGGACTACCGCATCAAATTCCAGAGGCGGCCAGCCCGCAAGGACACGTAGCTGTGAGAAAGTTCTCGAGCGAGCACGAAGCACAGGCGCGGGGGGTAGGACGCTTTCAGATGAGTAAGAAAGCCGGCGTTGGACTTTCCTGACAAAACAAGGTGCGGTTTTCCCGAAAACGTGCAGACTCCCCTACCTTTACAGCGCCACGTGTACAGCTCTGGCGGAACAGATATATTGGCGAGAGCCATACGAGTGCGAGCACGAAAAGGGCGGCCAGCGCCGCAATAATCAAAGACAACAGTCTGGACATTAGCGTGAGAATTGAAACGCTGGCGGCTAGGCAGAAGCCATAGCAGACTAGACGCAGGATTCTCCTCTCCAGCTGGCAGCTGACGTCTCAGGGCGATGCCCAGCAGGAGCGCGATTCTGTCGGCCAGCTTGTTTGAGGTAACGACATCGTGATAGTCGGCGCCCTCCAAGCCTGGCAGGCCTCGCAGGTGCTCCTTCGTCCGCAAGCGACGAGGCATAACGCTGCGAGGCGGAGCCCTGCGAGCCTGGGGCCACTTTTCACAAGGGCTGCCCGCGAACATGCCCCAGATGATACCGGACTCTAGCCAGCCCCGAAGAGCGCGGAAGACATCATCTTGCAGCGCACTCGGGGCCAAGGAGCACGTCAATCGAGACAACAGCATGCCCTCTCTTCTTCAGCTCCGAGGCGAGGCCGCCAGAGCCCGAGAAGAGGTCGAGGAACGCCCGCCGCTCGCCAAGGCGGCCGGCGCGGAGGGCAGCTCGTAGGCGCTGTCGAAGAGCCGCGGGGCGGCTGCCGCCCAGATCTCGCAGTTTGTCCTCTGGGCGTTGCTGAGGTTCCGCATGACCAGCGCCAGCCGCCCGGCCTTGTCGCACCTCCGGACAGACGAGGCCGCTCTCCACATTCCTCGCCTCTGCACCTCCAGCAGCGAGCGGCAGCCTTCGGCGCGGTCGCGCGTCGCGCCGCCGCGCCTCAGGCAGTGCGGCGAGAAGCCCAAACCGCCGAGCTTGAGGTACTGACAGGCAGCATGGAAGACGGCCAGGAGCTGCGGGTACGAGATCTGAAACAGCAGCTCGTCCTCGTGCCGAAGCCGCTGCAGCCGCACGGCCGCGCGCCCAATCCAGTGATGTCGCGGAAGGTCGAACGCAACTGTGGAATCGAACTCGCCCGTCTTGGAGCTGGTAGCCAGCTCCTCTGGATGCAGGATTAGGAGAGGGTGCTGCAGCACCCCGACCTCTTTGCACATGCCTGGCAGAAGCTGATTGGCCAGCAGGGTCGCGGCCTCCGACGGGCGCAGGTAGCACTCGAAGGCCACCAAGATGCACAGGCCCGAGTCCGGCTTCCCCATCGAGGCCAGCACGGCCGCCATCGCGAGCGCGAGCGCCCGCGGCGGCGGCGGGCGGGAGCGTCCCGGCTGGAGCCGCGTCCAGCCTGACAGCGACGCGTGCGCCGAGGGAAAGAGACGCCGAACGGGCCCCCCCAGCGCGGGCTCGCCCCACGCCAAGGCACAGAGGGTGCGCGAGAACGCCTCCCGGCCCATGCCGCGGTCGAAGGCCCACTCGGAGTAGTCCACCAGCGTCTCGTCCCATTGCACGGCAGTCCAACTCGGCAGCGCCAGCAGCCGGAGCCAACCCAAGAGCATGGTCAGCGCCCGCACGTACGAGAGCTCGGTGGCATGGCGCACCCGACGAGCCGCCAGTCGCGAGAGCCGCGGACACAGCCGCGCCCGCCGCGCGCAGATCTCTGCGGGCCTGTCGCTCAGCGGCGCCTGGGATGTCCAGCCCTGGCGGGAGCCCGAAGGGCCTGGCGGCCCGCGCCCGCCGCGCCAGGCGGAGGCGCGCCGGGTGGTCGGCGCCGGCCTGGGCTCCGCTGCATCGCGGGCGCGCTTGCCGTAGGCGGGGTTGACCCAGTAGGCCGTCGCTGGCATGGCCGTGCTCCCTCGAGCCGATGACTCCGGACGGAGGCCCAGCTTGATGCGTGCCTTCCTCCTCCAGGCCAGGGGGTGTGCTGCTCTGTCCGACGACGCGGTGCCTCCTAGCGCCTGGCATAAACCTGCGAGAGGGAGCGTCTCCCGGGTTGAGCTCTGATGGGATCCACCTGAACCTGAGCTGCATCCCAGAGGCGATTGAGATAGCGCAGATCTCCCGACAGACGACGTTGAGGGCAAAGTGTGCAGCTCTGCCCTTTTCACACGCGCAAACCACCCCGAGGTTGTCACCCAGGATGAGGTGCCGGCGTCCATGCAGCTGCGAATTGCGAGCAAGGCGCCGAACAGCCCAGCGCGCCCCCTCAGCCTCCAGGACGTGGATGGCCGCGGCGCGCCGCCAGCGACGGGCGGCTGCGACCGACCAAGGGTCAGCCAAGAGCCGCGCCGCCGGCACCTCCTCAAAGTGGGTCAGGGCGCCCTCCGCGGTGACGTCGGCCGCCGAGGCGTGCAGGAGCTGCTGTTCACCCAGCGTGTCCCTGGGTGCGTAGTCAGCTGTCAGGACCCCTCTGAAGCGGCTGCGCTCCGAGAGGCTGCCAACTCGCCGAACTTCATTGACGGGACACGGCTGTTCCACGACGCCAAACCCCCATGGCGAGGCGTCAGTGGCGGTGACTCGGTCGCACCAGGGGCGACTCAGCGAAGCGGTCACGCAGGGAAGTAACGTTCTGAACCAAGTGAGCTCCCGCTTCACCGACGGCCAGAGAGGCTGCCGCTTGTCCCGCGAGCGCCGGCAGAACTCGTAGATCGCGTGGAAGAGCGAGAGCACGTGCCGCTGCAGCATGACGGCCGAGGCGACGTGGCCCATCAGCCTCTCGAGCTCGCGCCCCGCGACGACACGCCCGGGCGCCAGTGCAAAATCGAGGCTGAACTTCAGCCGCCAAAACTTGCTGTGCGAAAGGCGCCAGGTGGCAGAGGGCTTGTGCAGCACGAAGCCGAGCAGGGTGCGCAGATCCCCGTCATCACGATCGAAGGAAGCTTGAATCCCCCGCTCACCCAGAGCTGCCAGCATGCGCTCCACCTCCAGAGCGGGGTCACCGCTGCCTGACGTGAAAACTGCGACGTTGTCGATGTACAGCATCTTGGCGGTGGCGCACTGAGCCCCGAGCGCAGGCGTGGGCACCTTGTCAGCGATCCAGGGCGCCTCCGGGCTGATGGCGCCCAGGACGTGGGCATGGGCCTCCTGAATGAGGTGCACGGCCCACGACCAGCCCATGGGGGCCACTCTGGCAACGAAGTGGATCATCTCCAAAGGGTCTGAAACACCAAGTTGCTGACGAGCTGCTGGGTCCAAGAAGCGTGCTTGAACCGCTGGCAGTCCGAAAAAGGCACGCGCCCAAGGCGGCAGCTCGTACTGATAGAAGCAGCACTCGACGTCGCCAGAGGCAACAGCAATCCCTCCAGCGGCGTCCACGTCCAAGTTCGCCAGGGCCTCCCCGCTCGCGAGCAGCGTGTAGGGCGGGTCCTGGAAATGGGCATTGGACCTTCGGGTGTCGAAGATCAGCCGCAGCGACGAGTCCTTCTTTGGGACGAAAAAGATGCCAGCGCGCTCGATGATGCTGCCCTCGACCGCGCGCTCGATGATGCCCGCGGAGAGCAGCTCGGAGAAGCACTCGCCAAACTGGTAGCCATGCTGCTGCAGCACGGGGTCCATGGCACAGACCCTGGGAGCCTCACCCAAAGCAAAATTGCGAGCCTCAGGCTCTCGTAACATCTGCGACGAATCAGACAAGAGAGACTGCAGGTGCGGCGGCAGCACGTCAACAAGCCGCACACGCCCGGCCGCAGCCCGCGGGAGCGCCATGGCCCCCTTCCTGTAGGTTGTCGAAGCACCTTCGGCCATGACGTCTGCATAGCCGTTCCGCGAAGCCTGGAGCGTCTGCCACGCCCCCAGGGGAGTCAAGTCGGATGGCGGTGGCTCCACCCTGCCGTAGAGCTGCGCGAGGCGCCGCACGGCGGCGACCTGGCAGGCAGCCAGGGCCCGCGCTGGAGCATTCTCACCGCGGCCGCCGAGGTCGTTCAGCGCGGCGATGCCCTCGCGCAGCCAGACCTCCTGATGCCGGCGCTGCCGCCCGCGCCGACCGCCGCCATGCGGCAGAAGGCGTGCCGCCGCCCCATGCAGCAGCTCGTCGAGCGTCGCGCCCAGCGGGAGGGGCAGGACGTCGCGCGCCATGCCAGTGTCCGAGACTCCTTGCGCCGAGGCCGCCATCACCACCGCAGTGGCGGCCCTCCCCTGAGAAAGCGCCCGCTGCCCGGAGGGCTGCAGCGGCCGCGCACAAGCCGAAAGTCAGGCGGCGGGCTAGGCCCGCCCGCGGCCGCGGCCGCCACGGCCTCGGCCGCCAGAGACGCCGCCGCCTGCGCCGCCGCCGCCACCACCTTGATCGCCACCTCCTGGTGCGGCGTCGGCGCCGCTGCTGCTCACACCGCGTGCCATGCGGCGCCCCTCTCTGCCCTTGCGCCTCTCTTTCACGATGGCGCTCTCCTCCTGCATCCTCTCTGCCACGTGCTTCTCCATGGACGGCGCCACCAGCGCGTGGCCCTTGGAGCGGGTGCCGCCCAGGAAGATCCGGCGCTCGTCCAGCCAGCCGTCAGCGTCTGACGTGGCCCCAGCGGTGCCTGAGACCTCGACTTGCCGCAGGGCCTCAGAGCACACCTCCCCCCACAGCTGGAAGCGCCTGGCCGCCAGCTCGAACGTCTCACACCCGGGGAGGTTGAGCTGGTCGGCCGCGGTGGCCGTCTCGATCAGCTCGCACAGGAACAAATGTTCGTCGACCCCGGGGTCGGCAGCAGCCAACCCCAAGATCTGTCGCCACCAGTAGTGTCGCTGGACGGGCCCGCTATCCTGCCCCAGGTGAGCCTGAAGCAGCCAGCCGATGGTAGCAGGCCCCTGCACGCGCCACTCCTGAGTGCTGAGCACCTCCCGCTGCTCGGCCACCACCTCCGCAAGGCGCGGCGACGCTGGCCCGTGCCGCTCCTCCGGTACCTCAGGATGCGCTCGTCCAGGATTTCATCCGGCGCGTCCCGCGGCGAGAGCGGCACCTCGTCGGAGAGGGCCCCTACCCGTCCCAGCGCGATGACCCCCTCCGGGAACGAGGCCATGGCACGATCGTCCTGGGCGTAGACGGTGGCATACGTCACGCCCACCGGCGCGCCCCGCCTGAAGCCCAGCCGCGCCTCGAGGGCGACCCAGCCGTCGCCCAGGCGCACCGGCGGCAGGGGCCCTCCGCCGGCGCCCGCGAGAGGCGGGGGGGCGTGAGCAGGCGGCTGCAGCGGCGGCTCCGCAGCGCCAGCGGCAAGGCTGACGTCGGAGCCCCGTGGCGTGTCCGTGCCACCGTCCGGCGCCGCGGGGAGGGCATGCTGCTTCCCTCGGAGCCGGCGGACGGGCGGCGGCGCCGGTGGCGCCGACTCGCGTGAGGCCTCGCGGCGTTCCGCCTCCGCCAGCCGAGCCCCCTCGTCCATGAGAGAGACTAAGCCCTGGTCGTCTAGGTCGAAGCGGTACAACATCTTCTTGCGCAGCTGCGGAGGCGCACCGCCGCGCGGCCCGGCGCGGTGGATCTCCACATGATCCTCGTCGGCAAAATCCTCGACGTACACGTCTCCGTCAGGCGTCGCCACCACCCAACGTGAGCCGCCCACGTGGGCGCAGAGAAGCCTCTCGTGGTACAACCTCTCCTCCAGGCTGTACAGGCAGTACAGCTTGTCCCCCAGGCGGGCTGTCCTCAGCAGGTCCGGCAGCGCGAGCGGGACCATGGCCATGAAGCCTGCCGGCGAGGTAGCCGATGATGAACGCGGCGAGCACCGCGAGGGTCACGACCGAGGCGACCTCCCAGAAGACCGAAGGGCACTCAGGCGGGGCGCTCCGCAGCTGCTCTGGTCCGCACCTGTCCAATTGGCGCTGCAAGATCTGGATCAGCTCTTTGTCGTGTTCCCCAGTGAAGGTGCACGTGCAATGGCACCCCTTATTGAGCGAGGTCCAGAGGTTGGCCGCGTACAGGCCAGTCGCAGCCCAATCGCGGACTGCAGGGGCGATGCCGAGCGCGATGCCTGCCATAACAAGCGAAGCTCTGAACAGAAGCGATGGCTTCACGGAGAGGTTCCCAGGAACATGATTTCGAACGGGGCCCTCTTGGGCCTCCCTGAGGCCGTCTTGGGGGCCTCCTGGGCCGGTTTCGGGGCCTCTGGGACCCTCTTGGGTCTCTCTTCGGCTGTGTTGGGGCGCCGCGGGGGCGTCTGGGGCACTGCGAAGACGAAGCCAGCGAGTATGCCGAAAATGCACGTGTTACAAAGGAAATGGGCCGATTGTTGCCCTCTTGGGGCCTCACGGGCCCTCTTGGGGCGCTCTTGGGCGTCTTCGGGGCCTCTTCAGGCTTTCGTGACCATCTGCACGGCCCGCGTAGCCTGTCGTGGGCAATTTGGAAGCGGCCCGGGGCAGTTCCCGGGGGGTCTGTGACCCCCCAAAAGTTCGGGGGGGGCCCATGGGGGATGACGGCACCGATTTTTGCCCCCCCCCTCCCCCCCCGCGCGTTTGGGCCGTCTTGGGCGCCTCTTGGGCCGTCCTGGGGCTCTTTTGGGCCGTCTTGGGGCCCTCGGGGGCGCCTCTTGGGCCGTCTTGGGGCGGTTTGGGGGACCTCTGATGTCGTCAAGAACTGTACGACAGCGAAAACAAACAATATGCTAAACATATACGTTTTGCGAAGGGAATGCGGCTATTTGTGGCTCTTGGGGACGTCCTGGGGGGCCTCTCGGGGGCTTCTTAGAGCGTCTGCGAGGCCTCTGGAGGTGTCTTGGGGGCCATCTTGGGCATCTTGGAGCGGCCTTTGGGTGTCTTGGGTCCGTCTGGGGGCGTTTTCGGGTTCTCCTGGCGCGTACCCGGGGCGTTTTGAGGGCCTCGGGGACGCCCAAAAGCCTGGGCACACACACATTTGCGGTCGTGGTCGCGGCCCCGGGCCACCGGACCCGGTGCGCCGTTATATGTATACATACATGACTCCCCCATCTCCACTCCGAGAGCCCCAAGAATCATCCCTGAGCGACAACAGCATTGAGCTCTGCTCCTCCATTGCTGGTCCGCCTTCCTCCTGCTCATAGTTCTCTTCCTCTTCCTCGTCTTGTTTCCCCTCCTTCTGCTCTTCTTCCTCGTGTTCCTGGTATTCCTGCTGCCGCTCCTGTTCCTCTCTCGTTTCCTCCCGCTCTCCTCTGGCTCTTCCTCCTACCATTCCTTTCTGGTGCTCCTGAGCGATCTCACAACGCTCCCCCCTTGGGTGATGGCGTTGGACTTCACGCATGGTTGAGCAATTGCGCGACAGACCTCTAATCAAGCCGGACAGCTCAGGAGCAACGCTAGACGAGCCTCTCACTGGCTGTGCCCCTGCGCATTCTGTTTTGTATTTCACGTTTTCGTCAATTCCCCCCCGGCCTCATGCGTTGTTGCATGTTCCACCGACTGCTCCAGTGAGCGGTTTCGCGCGCGGGCCTCCACCCGCGTCGGCACATACCCGACACGCATCGTGCCCAACAGGAAGCTCCACCTGCGGCCCCAGGTGGCATCCTCGCATTCGGCCCGCTTCGACATGTTCCTCGCACAGGTTGCTCCCCGTAGGGAACCCAGCGCGCCTCTGCGCGCCGGCTCCGCACTGCCCCGAACTCCATCGCTCCCGCGGCGTGCAGTGCATGAGGAGACGGCCACGCCCTGCGCCTCTGCTTGCACCAGCGGGCCGCTGGAGTGCTCAACCTTGGCGGCGCGCACCACGGGGGGTGCGTGGGGGGAGTGGCCTTCCAAGAAGGCGGCGCACTCCTTGGAAGGCAGAGGCCTTCTGAAAGGGCCTGGAGGCTTCTGAGGAGGCTTCTGAGAATCAGGGAGGGCTTCTAAGAAGGCCCCTGCCGTCCGAGAAGCTCTTCGCCTTCTTAGAAGGCCGCCCCCCTCGCGCTACCCCAACGTGCGCGCCGCAAACAACCGACCAGCCGCATCGGTCATCGCAGAATGCTGAGTCGCATTCGGGCAGGCGCGGCGGTTATGAAGCGCAAAGTCGCCCTGCGCTGCACGGAGCTGCAGAGGTTTGGGCCCTTCGCCAGGTGGTGAAAGTATTTGCTTCCGATTGTGACCCCAGGCGCGCGCAAGTGCCTCGCAGTTGCGCGGGGCAAACCAGTAATAATAACGGTGTGGCCAACCTGCGACAAGCGAGCCCACTCGCAGAATAGTGAGGCTACAAGCGGCACCATGCCAGAACCGCGGCGGTCCAGAATCGGCGCTGCATGCAACATTGAAGTGCACAGGGAAGCTGGATAGGGTGTAGGCTGAAACCTTAATGGGAAGCGGAAGTGACCAAGGCTGGAACAATTGGCCAGGGCTGGCACCAGCCCGAAACAGATGAGAGAAACGAATGCCACGCATGGAAAAGTGCAAGGGCCAGTACCGTCGACGCGATCCAGTTCTGTGCCCCTCCAATTCAGCATGCGCTTGATAACGATCCGAGCCCTAGAAGCGCTGATAAGATCCCACATGGCACCTGTTAAACTGACTCTAACCACTCACAACTTCGAAGCAGTGTTGCCTGTGGTGTCGATGCAGATCTTGCCGATGGCCTGGCGGTTCATCATGAGGTCCATCGCCTCTTTGAACCTTTCTAGTGGGTACACCTTTGGTGTCTTTGGCCGCAGTTTACCTGTCAACAGCATCGCAACGAGGTCGTTGATGTTTCTCCTGTTGGCGTCTGGATTCTTGAACTTCCATGTGCCCCAGAGGACTCCTTGTATTTGACGTTCATTCAGCAATGCCAAATTAATTGGGAACCTCGGGATTGCTCTGTCTGGCTGAGTGCCTCCCGACGCAAACCCGATCACCAAGAATCGACCACCGAATCCCAGGGCACGCATCGCAACCTCAGAATACTCGCCCCCGACTGGATCGTAAACAACGTCCAGAGGCCCGCCGGCGTCCTTCTTCAGCCTGCCCTTGAAACCTGGCTCGGAGTAGTCGATCAGCACATCAGCCCCTACTGCTGTTCAGGTGTTGCTGGAAGTGGCCCTGGCCCACGGTGGCCCCAGCTTTGCCAGGGAGGCGCAGATGGCTTTCAGAGCGGCCCTCACAAGACCCAGCGGGCTCCCGAGGCACCCGAATGGTACGCAAAGCTGGTAGCACCTTCGGCCAGGCCCACGGCAAGCAACACCCTAGCTTTGCACGCTGCAAGCTTCTCGGGCGAGGACGCACACGCAACGACGGTTGCCCCCATCGCCTTACCGAGCTCGATGGCGGCAATCCCGGTCGCGCCAGACGCCCCGAGGACACACAGCCTCTCCCCGGGCTGCAGCTTGGCGACGTCCCTGAGAGCGTGAATGGTTGTCCCGTAATTTGTCTCGAGACCTGCGAGAATGTGTGGATCGATCCCAGCCGGGGCCGGGTAGACCACACTCTCGTGGACATTAACCTCATCCCTCAGCGTGCCATTGACCGTCGCCGACCTGCCGAAGACGACGTCACCCGGCTTCAGCTGGCACCCTTCGCCCACAACCGTTACGGTACCACAGAACTCGTTGCAGGGGGTGAAGGGAGGCTCCATACTGAACACATGTTTGCCCAGCACGACCAGGATATCGGGAAAACACAAGCCAGCAGATGCGATCCGAACGACTAACTCTCCGGGGCTCGGCTTGCCCAGAGCAGGCACGTCTTCCAGCTTCAGGTTCTGATAAGGCCCCAGTTCGTGGCACATGACAGCCCTGGGCATGACGCAGGGTAGCTAAAGCAGCCTGAAAGCCGGCATGCGCTTGATCCCCGAATGGATTGAGCCTAAGCGGCTAGCTCATGCTTCGATTTTCTCGAAGTGAAGCACTGGTCGTAAGGCGAGCGGTTGGGGTGCAGGACGATGCAAGGGTGAACGCTATTGGCGTGCGCAACTCATGAGGGAGAAACATCGAGCTTGAATCGGCGATACATCACAGATAGATCGGCCACAGGCCCCGGATAGCGAATCCGCACGCTGCAATCGGGCCCCCATCGGCGATGAAAAGGCGATTGGGGGTCGATGCATACACCGCTGAGCATAGCCCCCCGTAGCGTTGCCCTGGAGTGCTGGGCGGAGATGCCAGACCCTCGAGAAATGGCAAAAACAATCGGCTGAAAATAAGCCGACGAAGCAAAGACTCAATGGCGCAGCAGGTTCTGACCTTCACGACGCGGACCCCTGGCCTCTGACACCAAGTGAAGCGCTCAGCCTTGGATGATACCCGCTCCAAAAAAAAACTTACAAAGCTCCCGAGGCAGAGGACACCTAATTTCGCGAATCGCGCCCTGCGATGTGCGACGCGCGGTTATCCTCGCGCCCTCGCGCCGACCCCTCTGGAGAAAAGGGCAATCGCGCTGGCCCAGGCCGCGACGCGCGCAGCGCGTGAATCTTCGCGCCCTGGCAGGTGAGCCTGCACCAATGAAACAAAAAGGTGCTGATACCGCCACTCCCTGGGCCTCTCCCGGGGTGCGCTCTGACCAAGAATCCGAGGCGAATCCAGCCGTGACGACGGTGGCATCCCAGAAGGCCCCAGAAAGACAAAACCTCTACTGTGGATCTCGCGCCGTGGGCTTCCCACGTCGCGAGACATGACGACGCAATCGGCCCCTTTCTTGCACGTGTCAGTTGGGCCGCCGCACTCAATGGCAACGCCACCGGCTGTTCAGGTACTCGTGAAATCGATTGTCCGCATCGTTCCCTTCAAGCCTCTGTGCGTAGTCGCCGACGGAGTCTGATGCCACTGCACCCGCAGTTGTGCTGGCGTCGATCAATAGGTCGATGTGGAACTTGTGCGTAATGTTGCTCAGCTTGGCAGAGAAAGTGTCGGCTTGGCTTCGACCCACTCAGGGCGCTCAGCATGCGCTACCGCAATCGCCCTCGCAAGTCCTGGCACTGGTATGCGCACTATCAGTAGCCTCGGGTTCTGGTACAGCATCTTGGCGCGGTTGGCTTGCAGGCGCCTTTCCACCTGGTGCCCGATTAAACATTACAGGTCGGTGCTGATAGGGAGGGAGATCTCGAGGACGGGGCTGTCGCGCCCACTCGGAATGGCGTGGAAGCCGCGCATTGGCGCCGTTCCCCTCGGCAGCCTTGGTCCCTGTACGCCGATCAGGTGGATCTGCATGTCCCTGAGCTGGTGTCTGATCGCCTCGATCCCGACAGTCTTGCAGCGCTGCCCATAGCCAGAACGCGTCGGCCACTTCAAGCTGCGAACGTCGAGGGTGGCTGTCGCGATGTCGGCGCTGGTATTGCTGCTGTTCTGGTCGCAGGGTGGTTTAAAGTGCCCAGGCGCTGCGGCCTCCGGGGGCGCTGTCGCTTGTAGCCCGTTCGGGTCGGGGTCGTCACGTCTGCTTTGTCGCTCAGCGACCAAGTCTGCAAGCTCGTTCCACGGGCGGCCTGCAGGGAGCATGGTCGGTATGTAGGTTGGTTGGCGGCGCTGCTTGGTTATGGCTGACAAGTCATGCTCGTCCTCTGTGTCGCCCTTCTGAAGGATCCTTTGCCACCTTCGAATCAGCGTGAACAGCTGCCGGGGCATTGTCGCACGCATCCTGCCGGGGGTAGATCCAGGCGCATGCACAGATGAGAGATGCCAGTTCTGACGTAGTGGATGCGGCCTTGCCGTCGTCGCCGGTTAACGTAGCAGAAGAAGTTGTGGCCGCCATCGTGCCCAGGTATGCGAAGCCTTCGTCGTCTTCGGTCGCGAGTGCCACGGCCCATGCGTCCCTGGTTGAGTCGGCTTCGCGCGCCCCGTCCGCGCAGAGGTGAATTTGTCCAGCTCATCCCGTCCGCGGCGGTGGCGCAAAATCAAACGCCATGATAGCAGATGGGTGAAATCGCTCTGTTTCCCGTAGGCCTGGGGATTGGGTGGCGAGACGCGGTAAGGAGGTGCGTCGTGGGACTTTAGCGATCAGCTTTGTCGCATAGACAATCGGACGAACCGCGGGCGTAGTCTGCCGCCGTTGGGAGTGGCTTTCCTTCTGGGCCCCCTCTCGCATGGAGCAGGGTTGGTCAGCAGTTGGGCCTCGTCCGAATTGGACCTGAATAGTTTAAGCCTGCTGTGCGCTTGCTGCATGTGCTCCTGGCGTAGAGCCGGGGATGCTGTCGGCGCCGTAGCTGTGACCTGCAGTCGCCCCCGCGGCCCGGGTGTCAAGCTGTCCTGGAGGTCGGAGTGGGCGCCACCCCTCATCCTGCATTCCCTCTCTTCGGACCAGTTGTTCTTGACTCTAGCTCCTGCTCTTTCGGGATTGTCGGTGCTCTTTGGGGCTCCGCGGCTACTGGTGAGTTCGTGAATCGCCGCGCGTTCACTTCGTCGTCTCCGTTGCTGCCACCCTGAACGCGGAGGGCGCTACTGGGCAGTGCACTCCGCCTGAACGGCGCCAAAGCAGGTCCCCTGGCAGCGGCTGGGCCGCGAAGCGCTGCTATTTGAATCATGCCGATAGGTCGCGTCGAGTGAAATGTCTGAAAATTGCGCACCGCTCTCGGCGCGGCGGACAGGTCTGGGCGCGCGCCTTCTGTGCGCGGTGCTCCAGACGCACCATCGGCAGCGTGAGCTGCGTGATCTCACGCTGCCATGCGTCTGTCAGCACGCAGATGAGGAGAAAGCACCAGCGCGGTGCGCAGTCATCGCTGGATGGCGCACCCGCGGGGCACGGGACGATCTGCGTCGGTTCGACGGGGTCGATGGTTGCCCTCCTCATCCTCCTAGCGCTCGAACTTCTCGCAGTAGGCGCCGCGTGCTTCCGTTCAGGCGGCAGGGGCGCCCCTCCTCCCAGCGCGCCGATGGAAATCATGCGAGGAGTTGACGCCTGCGGGGCCATCTCCCAAGCAATCTTCAGGCCGTTGCACCACCGCACCTGTGGCGATGGTGCATCCAAGGCCACTTCGTCGATAGCTTTCCGCCCCTGCCGCGGAACTAGCGATGCCAAGTCAGTCTCTGCGTCGGTGCCCAGATGTCAGTCATGTTGTCCTGGCGGCATCGAGCTAGGTGTCCACGCGCAGGGCGTAGCTGGCTATGGCGCGTCACATTGCTGGCTACCCAGTGGCAAGCCGGCACCTTCTCGGATCGTCTCCCAATGGAAGAATGCTGCGCTTCGGGGCCGTCGGATGGAACTGGCGCCGCTGGTGGTGCTGCAACGGCGACGGACAGCGGCGAAGGGCGGCGACGAGCGGCGACGGCTGCAACAAGCCGGCCGGACCGACAGCCAGGCCCAGTTCCCTATGGCCAACGTGAGAGCCCCCAAGTGCAAGCACTGCTTGGGGTATACATATATGTAATATATATATATATATATATATATTGAGAGATAAATAGATACGCAAATGAAACGAATAACAAAAAAACAAAACAACAAACTCCTAAGGCTCAGGAAGATGGGTTTCCCGGGCCGTGGACATGGGTACACGTCGATCGAAGGAAGCAGGCGGAAACATGAAGTAAGAAGACGTTGGACGAATATTGGGTTTCCGCCCGCGCCCTGAACCAGGGGGGAAGAAGGAAAACCACTCGATTATTGAAGTAGGAAGGCGCCCAAAGTAGAATGGAATGTGAAACCCAAGAGTGCCCACCCTCAGCGACCGATGGACAGAGCCCCGCCTCGGAGCCTCGGCCTCCAAATGACCCCTGGGAGGCCATGCGAAGCCCGCGCAAGCCCGCGCGGGGCCCGCGATGACCGCGAGGAACCAGGCAGGAAAACGACGCGCGACCGCGGGCACGTCCTCCTCCTCCTCCTCCTCCTCCTCCTCCTCCTCCTCCGCCTCCGCCTCCTCCTCCTCCCCGGGCCCACGCGAGGACCGCGAGTGAGGGGCAATGACAGAAAAACGAAGAGGTCCTTTGAGGAATCAACGGTCGAAGGGAATGGAGAGTCGATCGAAGATCTACAAGGAATCCTAACTTCGCGCTTCGCGCTGCGCGAAGCGCGAAGCGCGAACAACTTCGCGCTCTCGCGCCGCCCCCAAAGGGGAGAAGAGGAGGACGAGGAGGAGGGGGAGGAGGAATGAGGCCCGCGAAGCGCGAAGCACGACTAACTTCGCGCCCTCGTGGGAGCCCTTGGATCTAGAATCGTTGGCGTCGCGCCCGCGCCCGTTTCTGAGTCGAGGGTCAACGTGAAAGCGGAAACAGCTCAGGGAGGGAACATCGAGCTGGTATCGGCGAGACGTCGCCGATTGACCAACGATACGCCCCCGATAGCGAAACCGCACGCTCCTGGGTGGGGTGGCCTACGCATCAGGCCCCCTAGGCGATCAATGGGCGAACGGATGGTCGATGCGCCCCCCCTCCTGAGCCTATCACCCGCCCTTAACGTTGTCCCTGAAGCCCGCGGAGGCCCCCGCGACGCTTGCGATGGCCGCGACGACACCCAAGCGAGAGCCCCTTTCCCAAGCACGGCGCACTGGTGCGCGACCGCCGGCGGGGACCCCCGGTCGGCCCGCGGCCATTCGCGAGGTCACCCTCACTCGGCGGGCGGCTCGGGGAAGGGCGGCGCCTCCTGCGACGACGGCTGGCGGCGCGGCGGCGTCGGGGCGGCGTCGGGGCGGGCTGTAGGCGAGGTCAGCGAGCGAGCGGGCGCGGCGCCAGGGCGAGAGACGAGCGGGGCGAGACCCGAACCCCAACCCGAACCCAACCCTGACCATGATCCTAACCTTCTAATCCGACGCTCTCACATAAGCACACCCCGCCGCGGCCAGTCAACATCCGACCCCAAACAGACCCCGACCCGCGATTCTTTTCCTCTCCGCTGCAAGAAGTGGGACGCGGTGCACATCGGCTGATCGTAACAGCATGTCAGATTGAGTCGAATCAATAGTCCTAATTGTATGGCATGGACGTTTCTGGTCTTCACACTTCCCCTACCTATACGATCCAGTCCTTTTCTTTCTTTTACAAAGTTTGGGGTGTGCATATGATGATGCCAAACCAAAAGTTACAAAACAAACGATTCTGCGCACTTATGTTGACGTCCATATTCACGACTCTTTTGCGAAATAATGCCAATCGGTGCACATAGGCTGACCGACAGGAGGACAAAATAACGATCCCTCGCAAAAAAAGGTGAAGCCCGGCTGACCTGCACAACGGCCCAACCTTCACAATCACATTCAAAAAAGCAACTCGATGCATATATTTTCGTACTGAGATCCACCCAACGCCCACGACCAATTGCAGCAGGTAAACACTGAATAATCCTCACACCGCGCGCCCATGTCTCCAAAACTCCCACGCGCTCCTAGTTGTTCCCGGAACCCCGAATCGCTCCACACCCGTTTCCAAGCTAGCTAGCCGACGCCACAAACAGCAGCATCATCCATATCCGCATTTACGTCGCCGCAGGAGGCGTCAAGAAGCACATGCATCAGATCATTTCGACGCGTTCAGATGGTTGAGGAGGCCGACCTTATGGGAAGGGATAGAAGAAGGACGCCGGCACACCCCAAGACCATCCCGAGACGGCCCGAAAGTGCTCGGAGGATGTAGAAGAATCAGGACCGCGTTCAAGTGATAAGGGGCAGGTCGATCTCATCATCATTATCATTATCATCATCATTATCATTATCATTATCATGATCATTATCATTATCATTATCATCATCATCAGCAGCAGCATCATCAGCATCATCATCATCATCATCAGTATCATCTGCATCATCATCATCCTCATCATCATCATCAGCATCAGCAGCATCATCATCATCATCATCATAGTCATAATCAGAATCAGCATCATGATCATCGTCATCACCACCACCACCAACACCACCACCATCATCATCGTCTTCATCATCATCGTCGTCATCATCATCATCATGAGCAGCAGAATGATCATCGTCATCGTAATCATGATCATCATCATCATCATCATCATCATCCTCATCATCATCATATTCATCAGCATCATCGTCATCATCATCAGCATCATCATCATCATCACCAGTATCATCCTCATCATTACCATCATCATCCTCATCATTATCACCACCACCGTCATCATCATCATCATCATCATCATCATCATCATCAGCATCATCATCACCATCATCATCATCATCATCATCATCGACCCTATCGACACCATCGACCCATCGGCATCCTCATCATCATCATCGTCATCAAAATCATCATCAGCAGCAGCACAGTCATCATCATCATCATCATGATCATCATCATCAGCATCAACATCATCATCATCAGCATCATCATCTGCATCATCGTCATCAGCATCATCATCATCATCAGCATCAGCATCAGCATCTGCATCAGCAGCATCAGCATCAGCATCAGCAGCATCAGCATCAGTATCAGCATCAGCAGCATCAGCATCATCATCATCAGCATCAGCATCAGCATCAGCATCAGCATAATCATCGTCATCATCATCATCATCATCATCATCAGCATCATCAGCATCATCATCATCATCATCATCATCAGCATCATCATCATCATCATCATCATCATCATCATCATCATCATCATCATCATCATCATCATCATCCAGTGGAGGGCGCTGGCGGCTAGATGGGGCGTTTCCCCCGGCGGCAGCGGCACGGCGAAGGCGTTGAGCTGCATGGAGATCTGCGAGTACACCCCCATAGTCAGCACGAGGTCTACCAGGGCGCGTTCCTGGGAGAATCGAGACGCTCTAAGTTGTTGCCCCTGTTCGGTCCTTCGGAAGCCTCCAGGCACTTCTGGAGACTTCCAGAGACCTTCGGGAGCCTATGGGAGCCTTGGCCAGCACGAGGCCTGTCAGGGCGCGCTCCTGGGAGGATCGAGAGGATCGAGGACTGAGGCTCGAGAGTCGAGGATAGAGACCCTTCGGAAACCTGTGGGTTCGAGGATTGAAGCCGTCGAGCCTTCGATGGCCTTCGAAAACCCCATGTCGGGTCTTTTCGGAAGCCTCCGGAGATCCCCGGGGGTCTCTGGAGGGCTCAGCTGGCGGCGTGGAGATCCCACCAGCCCTTTAGGGCGCGAGTGGTTTAGAGCGTTTCCTCTTCCAACCCCCCTACTTCCCCTTCGGGGAGGGGTTTCCCACTCGCGTCCCCTCCCCTGGACCTGGACGGAGGGCGTTCGCGATCGAGGGGGGCGTCCGAGAACGCCTCGGCGAGAAGGCAAAGATCACGGGTTGTACTTAAATTGTTTGGGGCCCAGTTCGGCCTCCTGGGAAGGGGGGGAGGCGACGCTCATTTAGCACACCTCATTATTTGATCGATCTCTTCCTAGATGGCCCCAGGATGGCCCCCAATGCTCCGAGAGGGCCCAAAGAAACTTAAAGGGGGCTGGTAAGCCCAGCCAGCAGCTTCGCCTCAGGCGAAGCCACGCTCCAACTCTGCTGTACCGTAATAACGATAGTCCCTGTATGAGAGGAGATGCCATCTCAAGCAATAGGAACATCCTTTTGGTCTCGATAGCGACTGTGCGCCTCGCAGTGATGCACAGTCAAATTTGGGCGGCCGGCCGCTTGAGCCGACGCGGCCGCGGGCGCACGCTCGCTTCCACTCCTTACGTCCCTCAGCTCGCTTTAGAGTCGGGGGGGGGGAGGGAGACGAAGCGTGAGCCCGTCGCCCCCATACAGCAGGCATAACGGCTAACCTACACAAGGACAGAAAAGGAAGCGGGCCTAAAGGAAGGTGGACCCGCTAGCAAGTCGCCTCGCATGTATGTGACGCACTCATCAGGCGGCGTCAGAACTTGATGTCTGGCCGGTCCGATATGGAGTATGTAAATTCAGGTCATGTTTGAAGGTCTGTATACATTCCATGACTTGTAGGAGCCTTTCTCTGTCGATGCTCCCCTTGGTGTGGCCATCCGCAGTCATATCGCGGGTATCACACCACTGAATGCTGTGCACGATCCCACGCTCCATCATCTGTCGTATCCAACTGATGTGCCCTAAAAGGGTAGACTCAGTCGGCTTCTTCAAATATTTGCTTGACAAGGACTTAAAAACAGATGCAGCATCAATGGTCAAAGTGACCTTGATGCTCAGGACACCCAACTCAAGCATATATTTCAACTGAGCGGGCGCGAGCGGCCCCGCGTGGAGCTCGCGCAGAGTCACAATCGTGGGGTAACAGTTCTCCAAATCATGGGCTGCTGCTAGTGTCTCCGCTGAATAACTCGAGCGGACCTGCAAGCGGTGAGACATGCAGTACGCATCAATCAAGTGAACGAAAAGCTTACCAGAGAACGTGCTTCCACGTCGTAGCAGGTTTGCCCCGCGAATACCATTGCCTTTGACGTCGTCATCGGCGTCTCCACTCAGGCGTCGATATCCTGGGTCGCTATGTAAGTCGACCTCGCCCGTGGGGTTCATCGCCTGGTAGACGATCTTCTTCGGGCAGGCCTGTGGCTTTCTGGTGATCGCGCTCAGTCCTCGCACTTGAATGTTCGTCGGTTCTTGGACACGTTGTAGAGATGCAACATACACCGTTAACCACACCTGGGTGAATAGTGCGCATGCCAGCGCACCCCTGAGGCTAACGAACATGTCTGCCACCATCTTGGTTGCTTGAGCGTCAGCGTCGGCGCCGGTTAGTTCGGGATGGTGTATAGGACGGAGCTGTTTGACATATTCATATTGATCCAAAGAGGCATTGCCGCCCTCGTCCTCGGTGTATCTCACAGCACAGTTGGTATATGTGTGCTTGTTGAGTTTACATTTACCAAAGGTATCTTCAACGCATTTGACATATTTGTCAATGGTGTCCTCAGTACCGGCCATATGTCATCAACATGCTTGGCCGTGAACAAGTTGTTGTTCGTCTCGAACTCCTCTTCGTAGGACGTGGGTCGAAGGCAAAATCCCCTGGTGGTCTTCAGTGCCTGCGCCCGGTTTTAAGCATTGTAGGCAATGCTTTGACTCGTCGTAGCGCTCGAATCCTGGAAGAGCCGGGAGCACAGCGGCCGATTCAGGCGGCAAAGCGAAACACACCACACGTTCCTTTTCACCAGTAGCCTCAGCAAGTTCCTGATAGGTCAATCCCTTCAGGAAGCGAGGGAAGCAATGATCCACTGCTTCTTGCACGCTGCCGTGCTAGCGAGCAACCTCTGGCTTGACCGTCTTGCTGTTCCCGAGAATGTTTCCACGTCAAAAGCTTCAAGGTCCATGAAGCCTCGGAAGACCAAGCGCAGTCGGGTGGCACGTTTCATCTCGCCCTTCTCCTTCTTCACGAACTGAAATTTGCACACGTATCTCGAAGTCATGATGTTCGACGCTTTGGCTATCTCCTGCATCTTGAAGCACGCGTTGTCGAACGATGTCTTGAGCTCAGTGCAGAGGGCCTTCGATAATTTATCGGGATTCGCCTGGACGTCAGCTTTAGCGAGGAAGTCGTCTTCCTTGGCGACCACAGCTCGCTTTGCAGCGGCGGCAACGTATACTCGCATAGTGGCCACCCGGTCGGCGTCCAATATCATGCGTTGTTGCTCGGACAAGACTACCTTTGACATTTCTGTCGTAAAACATAGTTCGACGCATCGACCATTTTCGTCTGAGTCGAGTCCGTAGCTGTCGTCTTCGACCATGGTGCACATGGGGGCGTAGTACGTCTCCTCGGCATCGGAGTCGCGAGTGCGCCCCCACTTAGGCAGGTGCCCCCGCTGTTCATCAGTTACTGTGATCAGCACGCTTTGATCTGGAACCATCTGTGTAGGCATGGTAAAAAGGTCCCCTGGTGGAGTTGCCTCCAACAGTTCCCTTTCCACTTGTAGTTCTGCGTACCACACCTCCATAACATGCGACTCAAGATCAGCCTCTGATTCTCCGTAAATCGTAGAGAGCCGTCCGTCATCATGTGCTGGTTCGGCTCCTGAGACTTCACTTGCGGTTCCATCCAGTGTCCGCGTACCTGCCAATTCCTCCAATTCTGACATGTCCTGATCAAAACCTCTGAAACGGCATTCTCAATGCGAAAGAAGTTTCTGATGAGGTACTGTAGAGCCAAGTGTACCTTAGGAGATAAACGGCTTGCGGTCGCCATCTAAAGCGCCCCTATCTTGGTCGGCACATAGCCACAGGTCAAAGCAGGCCTCCCCGCTGATAGGCTGGCTACGAATGCTAACACTGCGCGTTGCGCAGTGTTGTCGGAGCCAAATTCTCGGGCCATGAGTGCTTCAATGTATAATGAATGCCTTGCATCGCCGCATTGTACTTGAACATCTCCATTGCCCACTCGGATGATGACCTGACCCCTTTCGGGATCATTCTGTACAACTGGGAACGGGCCATTCCAGCCTCCCCAGTCATCCTTCGCGGTCGCAGGGCGATGGTAGTCGACCAAGTCTCCTTCGTCATAATAGTGCTGACCAGTAATTGTCGTCTTAGTGCGTAAGGCACGAGTGGTCTTAGCTACTGCTGTGGCCTGTGTGATAGCTTCAATACATGCCCTGCGCATCGTCCGTTCACGAGAATGATCCGACGTTTCCGTCGGCTGCTCGTGCTCCAGAACAGGGAGGTCAGGAAGCATTGCTGGTTACCGTCCAAATAGAGCGCTGCATGGAGACACCTCGTCATAGAATGTGAACGCACTGGCGGCGAACAAGGCTTCGTGCAGTAGTCGGGTGAACACAAGAGGTATGTCTATCCTATTGGGTTCAGCCTCCATGACATGAAGTAGATGGCGTAGGATGCCATTTCTGGCCTCGATCGTTGCAGCGTGCTGTCCACGCGCACGTATCCCAAGTTCAGTGCCTTTTGCCGTGAGGACTGCTTTCGCAGTGTCGTTGTGAAGGGCACCCTCTCCATCAGAGTAAAGAACCTTGGCCGGTCCAAAATGCATCCAGCACTGATGATATGCATCCATGATACTGGTCATAGTCTTGTCTGGTATTTCAACCCAGTAGCATACCGTATACAGCGATCGATAATGTGGAATAGATTGTGTTCTTGTTTGTAGAACATCAAATCACATTCCACTTCCTCATTGAATTCACCAGGTAATGCAATAGATGGCATAACAGTGTGTCCAGGCTTGTCCCAAGTTCTGCATTCTCGGCATGTGTCGCAGACACCTTTGATGAGGTTGAGTCTGACACTGTCCAGACCTCTTTTGCTTAAGATGAGTCTAGTGTTAGGCTCCTTCGCATGGAACCAACGCAAGTGTAACTTTCGCAACTCGCGTGTTACCACGCTAGGTTCGAGGCTTCGTAGGTTTTGTAGACTAATTTGTACATCGAACCGTGACCAGTCTGGTAGTCGTGGTCGCGCAGCAGGGTTCCCCGCTGGTGGTGGTGGAGGTGCTTCTCCACCTTGTTGTCGACCACGTCTGAAACTAACCTGTGGTAGTCGGAGATGGCCATCCGAACTACCAGCTCCACTCGAGGCAGGTTGCCCTGCAGCAGGCTCAGCAACATGTCTTCCAACAGTAATGTCGTGACTGATTGCACCCGCGGTGGGTCCGGCTCTCGAGCCGGGCCTCGGTGCTCTTAGTCGCGCAAATGGCGATGCTGCTGGCGCCTCGGGCGGTGGTGCTGCTACCTCAGCAAGATCTGGCGGTGCAGGTCCTGCTGCCGGCTCGGCGGGAGTCGGCGGCATCTGTCCATGATTGTCGGGCCACTTCCAAGGCTTGCCAGACTTGCGATTGCCAGCTGTTAGTACGTGCCCAGGCTTGTTCTTCCCGTTGTTCTTCTTACAGCTCGGACATTCCCAGTGGTAGTCGCCCTTATCGCACCACCTGCAATGTCTCGGATCTCTACCACGAGAGCGAGTGCATGTTAACGTTGCCCGCGCAAGCAGGACAACCGAGCCCCACCGACGGTGGTCTCGCAATCGGGCCATCAAGTTGTCGGGGAAGACTCGGGTCTCCAAATCGCATCCCCATGCGCTAGTGACCAACACGGTGGACGAATACGGGTAGCCATGGAAAGGATCACGAGTTGCCTGGAAGAGATCGCGCGCGATCTGAATAGCATCGACGAAGAGTGACTGCATCTTTGAAGCGCATTGTGCAGCCATGGACAGTTCCTTATCACATACCGACGCGTGTTGATGATGGCCAGTACATCGCTTTCGCTCAAAAGGGGTGAGTAACAGACGACGGTTAGCCATCATCTCGGTCGGCTTTCGCATCAGTACCCCATGGGAGTCACGTAAGCCAGTCGTGCATTGTTCCACGTTAACCTTGCAAGTGCCCTTGTTTTTGGCCAACGTAGTCCATGGTGGTATCTGATCCACCCAAGTCCCTACCGGTTGTTCTCGTAAGTAAAAACACCGAAGATCATTTTGATGCACAGCCACCTTCCCACAGAACTTGACATGCGGTAAGCCTTCTTATGATGTTCATGCCAGGCAGGTGTCATAGTTAACCTTTGCATTGAAATAGGAAGGTAAACCAGTTGTTCTGCAATTGGGCTGTAGCATGACAACATCCACGAAACAAACGTCTAGATAATGCATTACTGCATCTTGGACATCCTCGCTGCCAAGATTAACGAATGCGCGTTTGCCGAGGTTCCCCCCTGAAGACAGACCTCGGCTGAATGCTAGTTGAGAGATGCCTCCAAGTCCACCACGCAATTCTAGCACATATACCTCGTTGTGTCGTCCGTAGCACAAGGTGGGGATTATGGAGAATACATGTGCATAGGATTCAGCAGGTTGCCCCGCAAGTAGCGCGATGAAGGTCTCCTCTCCATCGTCACTGTCCGTGTCGGAGTCCAGAGGTACGTCGGTGTAGTACGTACTACATCCGAGTCCTTTCAGGTCGTCTCCACAATCGTCGTTGCCTTCTTCGACTATTGTGGATATCTTGCGTGGTTTGATGCCAGCTTCTTTGTCTGCCTTCTGTTTTCCTTTTGTTGAGTTCTGGCATCGGTTGGTAGCGCTATCTATCGTTCTGTCTCAGGCGAGCTAAGTGTCGGAACTTCGGGAAGAGAGGGGGGCACGCGGCCGCGCTCGCCTTGAGCGTGGACGTGAGCTGCCATCTCCCAAGAGAGTCGGTTCCGGCAACTCCCAGCACAGCGGGGTACGGATGTTGGTAACACCATTGGGTAATGTAGTTGCACCCAGTCGGCTGGTCCTGGATCTTGACGTCCTGGATGATCGTGTTGTCGTCCAGCTTCATCGCCACCCGTCTCACGACATGGCCCCGCTCGGGGCCATTCTTAGGAGAGTGAACGTAGGTTCGAACTCCTTTTATCAAGTCGAGTATGGATACTAAGATGCACAGCACTTGTGTGATTTCTGCGTGTTAAATGTAAATCCATTTGCTCAATTAACCTTGCGGCCACGATCGCTGCCGTCTTGTCACGCCAGTCGGCCTTCTGAGCACCTTGCCCATACCAATCCCCTGCAATATTACATGCGCATCGCCATGAGTTGGTCGGGACGCGCGCACGCGCAGTCGCCACTTGCAGATACGATCCGCTGGGCAACGCGTTAGCGCGGTCGTACTCGAGGCCGAAGTGGCAGAAACGCATACGCATGACCTGTAAATCCAGATCCCCAATAGCATCTCGCATGGGACCGCGTTTCCAGAAGCACCCCAGCGGCCCCACAAATACAATGGTCACACGTAGAGCCCGAGCCTTGGACATCATATTTGGGATGCGCTGGCAGCGTGGCCCTGCCCTCTTGCCAGGCAGCCTCACATAACAGTCAGCAGGTGTTGCCACCCACACCAGTTGGTAATCACCCGAGAGTTATGCACCCAAATACTGTGTACCAGTGGAGGTCATTACCTCTGTACGTGTAATACGGTCACACATGTATCCACGGGCTCGGAGTTCAGCGCAAGCTGTCCGCATATCCTCAATGACACATGCACGAGAATGATAATGATGCGACAACCCTTCTTTTCCTGCCGCGGCCACGCAGCCGGGTCCACTGCTGTTCGCGGCAGCCGCGCAGCCGGGCTCGCCACGGCCCCTGGCGCGCACGGCCGGCGCCTGGGAGAAGAGTGCAGGTTCCCCCGCGGTTGCTGACAGCACCTGAGTGCTCGGCCTGTCCGATCAAGCGCGAGCGGCCGTGGCGCGCGCCTGCCCCCGTCACTCGTTCGGCGACGGGGGCGTCTAAATGCCTGTGCCATGCTGCGCTGCAGAGCCACTGCTCGAAGTAAAACATATCAAACTTCTCAGCGGCATCATCCCCTTCCGCAGGTGTCCCTGCCTGCGCGTCGGGAGGCGCCCACTTCGTGCCCTCCTCGTAGATGGCCTGATATATCTCCGCCTGCAAATTGCGGAGGGCGAAGTCTTTGTCGGCCGAGGTAGGGGTAGCCCCAAAGGATATATTCCTGCGATGCCATGTCTGCAAGGCGTTGTTCACCACAGACTGGATCGTGAAAGTGAACGTCTCGTCGTCGATAGAGAAACGGATGCCCTTCGCATCTTGTGACATCATGCATGCGTGAGCATCATTCACAGCAGGCTTCCCTGCAATTGGCTCTGGATCGGATACCTCCTCGACGAGTAATGGAGCTTCTTCGCACTGAGGCTTGGCAGCGATAGTAAACAACATCGACTCTTGATCCTTAGTAGCCATCTCGCAGTCGTCGGCCTCGAGTGCCAGATGTCCGGAAGGTGTCTTCATCAGGTCGATTATACTTGGCACCTCTTCCGAATAAAACCTCATGCATTTCCACGCCAGGGATGATCATCTTCTCGTGCCCCTGCTCAAGGATCAGGAGGGCCCTCATGCTGGACATGCTCCTCAGACCCAGGATGGCAGGGAGGTCCCCCCCAGAACCCTCAGCCATTGCTGCGTACGCGCCGAGTCTCGGCACAGCAGGTTGCCCCGCAGGATCTCCCCTTTCTGCGCATGCAATCCTGCAATGCAGGGATTTATCACAGATCGCGGCGCCATGTCCCACTCCTGACACGTAAAGCCTCTTCGTGAGGTTCAGCCTTTGAATGGCGTGTCCGCGGGGGCATGATACCTGATCCTCCTCCAATAATATCGAAATGATTGCCACTATCCAGAAGAATAGTCAACACACCATTAATCCGAGTTCCACTGTTAGCTGCCAAGGCTAGCTCATGGCGTTCACCACATAGTCCAGGTACTTCAGACACTGTCGCGCCACGCAAGCCTTTGCGGCGCCTCTGCTCCAACACCCAATCAGCTCGAGACCAAGATGTGAAAACATTCATATACCCAAGAGCCTTTCCTGCCGTCATCGGATTCTCTTCAAAGATCCAGGCAGTAGGATATTCGTCATACGTATATGGGTGTGATGCAGGGTAGCGGGTAAATTCAGGAATGCGTCCTCATCCGTGCGCATGCACATCTGACCATCAGTATCATGAAATACCGGATGCAGCACATCGCGTTCGGATATCCCACTATTGCCACTGCGGTCTCTGCCACCAATGGCATAGACATGTCTATAGCAGGTGTCCCTGCAAGTGTGGTTGCCTCCGTTACTAGCCCCGCGTTGGCTGGTGATGCAAGTTGCCCCGCTGGCGTCGTCATCGAGACTGCCGCGGTGCCCGTCATCCTCGCCGTAACGCGGTTGAGCTCTTCACGGAGGTCCCTGAGCTCGTTCGCCCCTCGGAATATATCTTCATGACGGTCGAGCGACTCCTGATCTCCAGCAAGGGCGTAGTGGAACTCGGCAGTAATGAGGCCAGCACCCCTGCATATAGCGCAGGGGGCCTCACTTGCGGAACCTTCCGTGTGCCCAGACAACTGTCTATCCACATGAGCGTGTACCACTCGATCCCAGCATCGTGCGTGGAATATGTGGCCGCACTGGAGGCGCCAGACCTTGTCGTGGTTCATGAAATGGCCCAGGCATATGGCACACTTACCGAAGTCGCCGTCAGTAGTAGTTGTAGTAATCATACTCGTACTAGTAGTAGGAGTAGTAGTAGTAGTAGTAGTAGTAGGAGTAGTGGTAGTAGTAGTAGTAGTAGTACTAGTAGTAGTAGTAGTAGTAGTAGTAGTAGTACTAGTAGTAGTAGTAGTAGTAGTAGTAGTAGTAGTAGTAGTAGTAGTAGTAGTAGTAGTAGTAGTAGTAGTGGTGGCAGTAGTAACGGTAGTAGTAGTGGTAATGGTACCGGTGGTGGTAGTAGTAGTGGTAGTACTAGTAGTAGTAGTAAAGCTATTTCGCACAGCAGTATTAGTGTTAGCACTAGTGGTTGTACTAGTATTAATATAGTTAGCACTAGTGATATGAGCATGGCGACAACTAATACCACATACAAATATCAATAATATGAGCATTATCACTGCTGGTAGCAGTATTGGTGAAATGCTCAGTTGTCTTATTACGGTTGCTAATACATGTGTTCTTCTCATCAATCGCACGATTGCGATTTGTGATTCAAAACGTTGTTAGCAGACCTATTACTGGCGATCTTAATACTACTACTACTACTACTACTACTACTACTACTACTACTACTACTACAACTACTTTTACTACTTTTACTACTACGACTACTATTACTACTACTACTACTACTACTACGACTACTACTACTACGACTACTACTACTACTACTACTACTACTACTACTACTAG